>VZTH01013917.1:0-43944 GCA_013397815.1 Aleadryas rufinucha | reverse complement strand
TCATGCTCAGCATATAAAGCTGAGGGCATGAGAAGGAAGAGGGGGGACGTTGAGAGTGACAGCGTTTGTCTTCCCAACGCTGAAGACAAACGTTGCTTCTTCATAACGCATGATGGAGACCCTGCTTTCCTGGGAATGGCTGAACACCCGTCTGCCCATGGGGAGTGAATGATTTCCTTTGCTTTGCTTGCATATGCGACTTTTGCTTTATCTATTAAAGTGTCCTTATGTCAAGCCCAGAGTTTTCTCGGCTTCCCAACGCTGAAGACAAACGTGGCTTCTTCATAACGCATGATGGAGACCCTTATGTCAAGCCCAGAGTTTTCTCGGCTTCCCAACGCTGAAGACAAACGTGGCTTCTTCATAACGCATGATGGAGACCCTGCTTTCCTGGGAATGGCTGAACACCCGTCTGCCCATGGGGAGTGTATGTCAAGCCCAGAGTTTTCTCGGCTTCCCAACGCTGAAGACAAACGTGGCTTCTTCATAACGCATGATGGAGACCCTGCTTTCCTGGGAATGGCTGAACACCCGTCTGCCCATGGGGAGTGTATGTCAAGCCCAGAGTTTTCTCGGCTTCCCAACGCTGAAGACAAACGTGGCTTCTTCATAACGCATGATGGAGACCCTGCTTTCCTGGGAATGGCTGAACACCCGTCTGCCCATGGGGAGTGTATGTCAAGCCCAGAGTTTTCTCGGCTTCCCAACGCTGAAGACAAACGTGGCTTCTTCATAACGCATGATGGAGACCCTGCTTTCCTGGGAATGGCTGAACACCCGTCTGCCCATGGGGAGTGTATGTCAAGCCCAGAGTTTTCTCGGCTTCCCAACGCTGAAGACAAACGTGGCTTCTTCATAACGCATGATGGAGACCCTGCTTTCCTGGGAATGGCTGAACACCCGTCTGCCCATGGGGAGTGTATGTCAAGCCCAGAGTTTTCTCGGCTTCCCAACGCTGAAGACAAACGTGGCTTCTTCATAACGCATGATGGAGACCCTGCTTTCCTGGGAATGGCTGAACACCCGTCTGCCCATGGGGAGTGTATGTCAAGCCCAGAGTTTTCTCGGCTTCCCAACGCTGAAGACAAACGTGGCTTCTTCATAACGCATGATGGAGACCCTGCTTTCCTGGGAATGGCTGAACACCCGTCTGCCCATGGGGAGTGTATGTCAAGCCCAGAGTTTTCTCGGCTTCCCAACGCTGAAGACAAACGTGGCTTCTTCATAACGCATGATGGAGACCCTGCTTTCCTGGGAATGGCTGAACACCCGTCTGCCCATGGGGAGTGTATGTCAAGCCCAGAGTTTTCTCGGCTTCCCAACGCTGAAGACAAACGTGGCTTCTTCATAACGCATGATGGAGACCCTGCTTTCCTGGGAATGGCTGAACACCCGTCTGCCCATGGGGAGTGTATGTCAAGCCCAGAGTTTTCTCGGCTTCCCAACGCTGAAGACAAACGTGGCTTCTTCATAACGCATGATGGAGACCCTGCTTTCCTGGGAATGGCTGAACACCCGTCTGCCCATGGGGAGTGTATGTCAAGCCCAGAGTTTTCTCGGCTTCCCAACGCTGAAGACAAACGTGGCTTCTTCATAACGCATGATGGAGACCCTGCTTTCCTGGGAATGGCTGAACACCCGTCTGCCCATGGGGAGTGTATGTCAAGCCCAGAGTTTTCTCGGCTTCCCAACGCTGAAGACAAACGTGGCTTCTTCATAACGCATGATGGAGACCCTGCTTTCCTGGGAATGGCTGAACACCCGTCTGCCCATGGGGAGTGTATGTCAAGCCCAGAGTTTTCTCGGCTTCCCAACGCTGAAGACAAACGTGGCTTCTTCATAACGCATGATGGAGACCCTGCTTTCCTGGGAATGGCTGAACACCCGTCTGCCCATGGGGAGTGTATGTCAAGCCCAGAGTTTTCTCGGCTTCCCAACGCTGAAGACAAACGTGGCTTCTTCATAACGCATGATGGAGACCCTGCTTTCCTGGGAATGGCTGAACACCCGTCTGCCCATGGGGAGTGAATGATTTCCTTTGCTTTGCTTGCATATGCGACTTTTGCTTTATCTATTAAAGTGTCCTTATGTCAAGCCCAGGGAATCATGCTCAGCATATAAAGCTGAGGGCATGAGAAGGAAGAGGGGGGACGTTGAGAGTGACAGCGTTTGTCTTCCCAACGCTGAAGACAAACGTTGCTTCTTCATAACGCATGATGGAGACCCTGCTTTCCTGGGAATGGCTGAACACCCGTCNAATCCCTGCAACACTCTGTGAGGCAAGAAATTATATTCACCATACACACTGGGAAACTAAGCTAGAAAGAGTAAGTAGCCTGGGGCTACAAAGAACATCCAGTTTCAGCAACCCTTGCTCAGCCCTGGCCCCTATCTTCCTGTCAGTTCTCCAAACCCTTTTAGTCCTCAAGATAAAGGTATGCAAGATAAGAACAAATTTTTAATTCTGACATTGAGAATGCACTTACTTTTCTAAATCTCAGAGGACTGATTCTGCTATGTGTCCATCTTGAAAATTGAACCACTTGAACTCCAGTTTCCTATCTGAATTGTAAAATGGACTAGGGTTTTTTAAAACTGTTCTACTTCATGTTTTAATTTCTTTAAACTGCTCCCCCTGCTCCAGAAGTTGTGAAGGTTTTCATTTTTCATATTATACATTATAAAATTCCTTTTAAAACACCAATGCTCCATATTTCTTTAAATAATTCAAGAAACATTAATATTTAAGTGCTGCTTCAGAACTGTTACAGCATTATATTTAAAATAAGGATTATTGTGAGAATAGTACAGTGATACAATGCTTTCATCACTGTTCACTCAGGACTTATTACAACCTAACCCAAATCATTACTAGTAGATTTTTGTAAGTATTTGTTAAGAGAGAAACAATAATGTGGATTTTAATACCTAGGGTGGAAGTTGGAAGGCTACAGAATAGACTTAAAGAAACCTAAATCTGATTCTCCAGAAGAAAAACTGCATATTTGTTAGAATTTAGCTTTTCCATGCATTTTGACTGCCAAAGCCCAGATAAGAAATCATTCAAAATGGGACAGGTTTATATATATGCATATATATATATATGGAAAAAATCTTTCTTAACAGCCAAGTGCTGATTTGAGATGTCTCAGCATGTATGTCACATGCAAAAAAACTGGGGGGAAGAAAGGCATCCACACAATTATCATCAGTCAGAAAAAGACAGAATACATACAGGCATCATTAAAAGCATTTGCTAGCTGTACATTTGTGCTGGTTTTGGCTGGGATGGAGTTAATTTTCTTCACAGCAGCTGGTATGGGCTATGTTTTGGATTTGTGCTGGAAGCACCCACTACATATCCATAAGGCAGGGACATTTGAGTTGCTGCTGAGCTGGGCTTACACAGAGTCAGGGCCTTTTCTGCTCCTCAGACTGCCCCACCAGTGGGGGGGCTGGGGGTGCACGAGGAGCTGGGAGGGGACAGCCAGGACAGCTGAGCCCATCAGGCGCAAGGGACATTCCATCCCATAGGGAATCATGCTCAGCATATAAAGCTGAGGGCATGAGAAGGAAGAGGGGGGACGTTGAGAGTGACAGCGTTTGTCTTCCCAACGCTGAAGACAAACGTTGCTTCTTCATAACGCATGATGGAGACCCTTCTTTCCTGGGAATGGCTGAACACCCGTCTGCCCATGGGGAGTGAATGATTTCCTTTGCTTTGCTTGCATATGCGACTTTTGCTTTATCTATTAAAGTGTCCTTATGTCAAGCCCAGAGTTTTCTCCCTTCTACCCTTGAGATTCTCCCTGCGGTCCCGCCGGGGGCAGGGAGTGAGTGGCTGTGCAGGGCTTGGCTGCCGACCGCGGCTACCCCGACCCCACCGCACACTGAACTCTGTGATTGCTCCTGAAGAACACGAGAGGGAGCCAAGGAGCTGTGAGATGCGAAAATACTTGCGTGTCAAAATAGTATTTCTACAAAAGGCGACTTTAGAAGTGGTTTGAAAAAAATGCTCACTAGCTGGTGTATTTGATAAAAAAAAAAAAATTAGTGAAGTGCTTCTTTCATTTATTTACAGAAGGAGCTTAGAAGAGCTATGCTGTTTGATTTCTGCTGATTTTTTGGTAATTCTGGAGTTTCTTCCCCCCTTATGCACTTTTCAAAGTTTCTAGCCCTTATTTTACTTTTTTTTCTGGCTCTGCTATTTTTCACACTGCAGTGCTTCAAGTTGTTACTAAACTTAACCCTCTGAAGAGCAGAGATACAATTTAAGAATTTTCTTCTCAATGGAGAATTTTCTTCCACTTCTCCCTTTTCCTTTGTGAAAAAACTTCCTACTCTCCTCAACATAGGAGCCAGGCATATTGGATCACATAAAAGAACAATACTATCTTACTAAAATGTACTCAGCTGTGGTCCCTCATATTTGTACATGTTAACATTACAAATACAAAATTTGTATTATTTTAATAAATTTGTAATGTTTTCTTATATAAAGCCTTCAGAAGTCAAAGCTTCCCTTCATTGTATGTGCAGAATGTATACAATGGATTCATACAAACAACCCTGGTGATAGAGTACTCGGTTTTTATTAGGCTGCAATCCAACATCAGGTAACTGAACAACTGTATCACAGGCTAAGATATATAATCTTTAAAGAGATTTAAAGGCCTATGATAAGATGACTCCAAGCTCCTGTGCATTTAAAACCCTCATTTAAAAAACAAGGTAACAAAAAAAAAAAACACCACCTCTAAAGGTGAAACTCATCACAGCTTTAAAATATGCCCTAAACAAAACTTAACATTTGTATTATCTACAATCTACAGATATTTTCATGGGAAGAACTTGAAGCTTCATGTCTATTAAAATAACAACAGCACTGAAAAGAACAAAGCAAAAATCCTCTTTAAAATCTTCTCCCTCCACTGACAATTTATCTTCAGAACCTTCCTCCAACAAAAAGAGTGGCTATTTTTATTGTTATTTAATGTTCATTTCACTTTCTGAAGATTAGGTTCTCATTCATGCTCATTCACAATGAAATACATAAAATGTTCCAATTTTCATACCTGTTTCCCCCAAGAGAGTCTTGAAGTAGCCTTGTAAGCTTTGAATCTCTGTATGGTACATGAGTTGCCTTCTTACTTTTATCTCCCAATGCACTTATTACATTGCCAAGTGCCAGCTATAAAACACCAAGTCACGTAACACACAAGTCAGAATCAGTTCCTGTGTAGTTTTATTTTAAATACAGCTATAAACTGGAGTCAGCATATTGTGAAAAAATGAATATACTCATGAAAGTTAGCATAAATATATTTCTGAAGATTATTGCATTTTACATTTAGAAACTTTTGTGTTATCAGCAGTGCATTGGATGACTTACAGTCTGGTACCTGCAAGTGCTAAAGTGCTTAGCATAATTCATATGCACTGGCTATTAGTATCTTATGTCAGTCACACACTAAAGCTGGTACTATTTAATCTAACAAACATTTGCTTTGGATGATTATTAAAGTTGATCTCTACTTCTAGCAGTAGCTATAATTTATTTTAAATTAATTTTATCAATCTGCTTTATGCTGCATTTATAATAAAATATGGGGCATTTATATAAAGAAAAAAACCCTACAAATTGCTACTTCTACAGATATGAAGTAAAAAATGTCTGATGATTATTTGGGCACTTAACATTTGAAATTAAAGTCTTGTAGTCGATGGCTATTCTGTTCCATTGCTTAAAGGGTCTAATTCATGTTTATAAACAATCTAACATGTGGCTGTGAAATTATTTTTAATATGGAACTGCACGCACTTCAATCAAACTGAAGGATTTTGCTTTAGGTGGCGCCCTGTACTGCAAGTTCTTGCTCTGGAATTGGTGCAGCTGCCACCAGCAGATGGAGAACTGCACACACCCCATGCTGTGCCTGCTTGCTTTGAAGGATTTAAAGCACTTTCAGTCTGTTTCACAAAACTAAGGGCTGGGCTTCACGATAAATGAAAGTTTTGTGATCTTGTATTAATTATATCACACTGATTTTCACCTTCACGCACTTTATATGCTCTGTGTTAAGGAGACAACTGTCATCTAGACCCCCCAAATCCTGCTGGCTTTGTGCTTATGTCAGTGATGAAATGGAACTGAATACTCTTTCTCTTCCATATAATATAATCAGAAGAACTACAGAAAATAACCAATGTCATGATGGCAAGAGAATCACTGAGAAAATTCTAATTGCAGAATACGTCATTGGTACTGCACAACAGCCCAGAAAAATGAAACATGTTTTGACATACAGAACATGTATTTTTGTGTCTTTAAAAGGATTGCACAGAGCCTCCACACAGCCATGTAGCACAAAACAAAGACATGAAACTACAGTCTCCAGTGGTAATCACCAGCTCTATTTTTCAGTGCAGTTTAGTGTTAAGTAAAACACTTAATACAGTTAATTAAAAAACTATATAGCAAACCAGTACACAGACAAAAAAAATTAGGCTATAAATTTTGTTTCTAAGTGTTTTGCCTGGGGTTGTTTTACACTATATTGTATAGTTGTATAGTCTTACTAGTCCACAGTTGATGGAAATGCCTTCTTTTGCCCTTTCTCCTGTAGCTCCTGTTCGCTTTAACCTTTCAGATCCCGCCAGATCAACAAAATGAAACTTGGCTGTAAGAGTTTCATATTCATTCATCTCAGAAGATTCAGATATTATCCTGTTATCAGTGGCATTATCCTGAAGCAAAGAAGAACCCACAAGGCTTGGTGAGATCTTTCACATTAACATTTGCAAAGTTCAATCAACAATTATTGACAAGACTACCTCTTTGCCATGACCATCTCCTTATTCATTCCCTTACAACAGTATTTTGAAACATACCATCTCCGTTTTAATCACAGGAACTAACATATCATTCTTGAAGACCCAGCTCTAGATGCATGTGAAGACAAATTACTTTCAGTGTGAGCTACCATTGCTTCTTGATGAAGAAATGGGGGGATACATACATAAAACATACAAGTCACCAGCAAGGCAAGCAACAAATTTGTATCTCTCCTAGAATGCAAGCCAATTGTCAAAGAAAACTGATTAAAAAAAAAAAGAAAACCTTAATTACATAATTACACCACAAAAATCACCAGAACCACTTAATTCATAAACCTGCCAAATAACTGAAAGATATTTTGATTTTATACCTCTGTAAACCCCATTATCAGCCTCCCTGTGGGATGATTCTTCAACTTACTTTAGGAATTATTGTAGGAAGCCGTTTCTCCTAGCAGTCAGTATTCCACTAGCACTTCTGACTTGACCAGAAAATAAAGGCAGCAGAGAGAACATGGGGAAAAGAAGACGTTCCTTTCTCTCCTCCACCTTCCTCCCCCTCATAATGACTGCCACTCCATGCGAGCCTCCATCAGTGTGGAGGGTCTGCCCAGGAACACGTT
The DNA here is from genome assembly GCA_013397815.1 of Aleadryas rufinucha. Lineage (NCBI taxonomy): Eukaryota > Metazoa > Chordata > Aves > Passeriformes > Aleadryas > Aleadryas rufinucha. Next base: position 36,484 of record VZTH01013917.1, on the reverse strand, counting down.
GCCTTGGGGCAGGTACCACAGCCTCAGCCTCTTTCCACTTCACATCCCAAAGCACAGCAGCAAAATTATCCTTTTTCATTAGTCAATCCCAAACCTTTTTTCTGTTGATTAGTTTAGTTCTACCATTTACTGTAGAGTTTTATTTTACTCTAAATGTAGTTAGATTTATTTTGAAGAAAGCAATACAATGAGAAAAATCTTTAAAACACTCACTTCTTGACCTTACTGGTAAGATACCCATTGCAGAGCAATTTCTATTAACTTGGCATGGTGTCATATAATAAGCATATATCGAGTGTATACTGGATTTATAACAAATTCTCACCACTCAAACTACAAGCTTTATTAGGAATTTCTATCACATTAAGCATAGAAAACACAGAAAAACCTTTTTAAAAAAAAAAAACCAAAACTAATCAAAAAGCCAAACACAGACCCTCAGGTATTCTGTGGTGACCTTTATGTCCTTGACCAGCTAGCCTACAGCTCCCTTCACTATTGCAAGGGGTGATGCAAGTCTCTGCAGACCAAACCACTCTCATGGTGGTTAAATATTTCATGCTTCTAAAGTGGCACCCTTTTGTAGCAGCAATAGAAGAGAACAGGAACTGTGCCCCTTCCACACGAGTCATTATTTCTGTTACTTTGATGTTTACACTCCGAGGACCACACTCTCATTCCCAGCCCTTAAAGTCACAATTAATGCACCTTTTCACTCTCCTTCATTTAGCAAGTAAAATGCACATCCAGAAACTTCCAAGAAGCATGGATGGTGTGAACAGAGCCTGAGGAGCATGTCTGTGCAGGGCAGCCCTGGCTGCCTGCCAGCCCTGGGCACGGGTGACCGCTCACAGAGGGGACACGGCCAAGGCTGTCATCTGAGAAGGAGAAACTGCGTTGCCCTAGTAACAAAGGTCTCGCAAAACTCTTGTCTACAGAAACTTGAGCTACATCTCTCCTGGCCACCCAATAATAGCTGGTATTAATTTAGATTCCAGGAGTGTTCAGAGGACACCATCAGGTCTATCCTCTACTCTCCTAAATGCCACAGGGAAAGAAGCGGGTGCTGTCTCTACAAATTAAGGATTTAGAAATGCCCAGCTCCAGACAGTCAAATTATCTTGTGCATATCTCCCAAGAAAAGCAGAAACAAAACAGTTTGACATAAGGCAGAAGATGGCCACCTCTTCCTCTAACACAAGCCTCTGTAAAAACACAGGCAGAGCCAGGCAACAGTCCCCCAGGCAGCTCAGCCGGTGGGGAAGGCTGCAAGTGCACCAGCACAGGGGGACTGCTTTGCCAACAGTCTGCAGGAAACAGGCTCCCAGATGACTTCTCACTCTCCAGTAGACAGTTTTCAACAAAAACCTCTGAGCAGTGTCACCACGCAGTGACTGAGGTGCCCTCTGTGGGCTTGGAGTGTGATGCCAATCCCTCCCAAGTGAAGATAGCTGACCACACCACCAAAACCAGTTTCAGCATGGAAAGCAGGAAGAAGTGTTTTTAGCAGGTGTATAAAGCAGGTCTACATACCACAAAGGACCAGGAAGGAACGCTCATTTTGCCTGCAAACGATTATTTGTAGTATTTTAAAAAAAAGCAACCCCCGCAAAAGCACTACAAATCCAATTCACTGTTCCACATACTTAAAAATGTGATACCTATGGGTAGGATGCTAGACAGATACTATTTAATATTTAAAAATTATATGCAAAAGACCTTTAGAATATTCAAGTCAAGTCCCCCTGAAGGTACTGTAGTTTTCAGTAATGTGGATTTATTCAGATAAATTTATTTATTTATTCTTTTTACAAGACACACCAACAGCAACGAACAACTGAACAGTCACATGCAAAATATTCTACAGAACAGTGCTATGTTCATTCATAGTTTGAATTCGGGTTAAGTGCACAGACTTAACAAAATACCTGCACACTGAATATATAGCTATTTAAAATAAACACACTAAGCTTCAGAATTTAATACTTTTCTACTTGCACCTTATTGGATATCAACAATTAATCTGAAATATCCAAGCAGTTTCAGTTAGCTGACTGCAAGTTTAAACCCACTAACTGCTAAGACACTTAAATGTGCTTTCCCAATTAAAGACAAATTGTATTTTAACTTTCTCACTTGTGTATGTCGCAACAAAATACTGAAGAAAACACTAGAGGAGAATAGGCAGGTTCCTGTAAGAGTAACAGTTTATGGTTGCCTCTGGCTAGAGGATGGTTACATATGCACAGATTAAATCAAATTATTATAATGCTTAGCAAATTCATCAAGCATTATGATGACTACAGCATCCTTACTAAGTGCAATTCAAATAGCAGTGGCTGCCAAAACTATTCCCATTTTGAAAAATGGCTACTAAAGAGAAGTTTGACAACAGCAAAAATACGTACAGCGTTAAATGCGGGACAGACTCTGGTTTGACACAGGTGTATGGTGAAGATAGCGTGTGAGCGTGAGCTCTGAACGTTCATCTGCGTGCTGGCAGTGGTTCGAGACAGAGCTCCCAGCTTCAAGCACTGCATCATCTAGAAAACAGACAAGAAGTATATTGCATCGCTTGCTGGTTAAAGCAAAAATGTTCCTGTAACACTTACTGTTTTGGATTTGTGACTAAAATTTCTCTCTTTGTTGTGAATTCAGTTCCTACATGCCAAAAAAAAGCACAAAGATTCTTAAATAAGCTAAAAGTATTTTTTGTGATTTCTGTAAGAAAATACTTAAATCTTTGTATGCCTCTCTTTACTGTACCCTAGTAGTAACATAGTTATCTTCATTCACCTGTGGCAAAAAAGGTATGATTTTTGTACTTTTTGTACAAAAAAGAGAGTACAAAACATTCATATTCAGATTTGCAATGCACATGAACAGCAATTTATTCCACATCAGCCATAATGGAAAGCTTTCTTCTCAAAGGAAAAATAATCTATATAAGATTTGGGAGATCAGATTTCCATTCATGCCAAAATCCTCTCTCCCAACAGAACTACACTATGAACAAAAGCCTGTTCCTAGCTTTAAATGAAAGCAGCATGCACTCAGTATCAAATACTTATCAGATTTAAGGCTACAGAAATTAAGAAAATAAAAATTTTAGCTAGGTTTTACACTTAAATTACCCAGGAGACAGATATTAGCAAGCATGACTCTATTTTTAACTGCTCATCAAAGCATACAGACATTTTTAGAATGTATTTGGCATGTTACAGAGTAATTTATTTTTCATTATCACCTCAGATTCTCCATTCACAGTTCGGGTTGTAACGCCCACTGTATAAATTCCTCCTGCTGAATCTTCATGTATTTTAATATTTGACTTCTTATTCTTTGCATCAATATCACGTGTGGTATCAAACAGATCAAGAATTTCTTCATTGTAAAGCTGAAGAGAAGAGAAAGACAAAAACCGTATCACTTTCAGAAGGAATTACTTTGATGACTAACAAATCTCTGCATGGCATATACCAAAAGTTGTAAAAATCCAAATGTCTCAGCTCCCAAAGGAGGATGTTGTGAAACATGCAAACTTACAAGGACAATAGATGACAGAGCAGCTGCAAATTAAGTGACCTGCACAACTTCCTATTATGCCACCCAAAGATGCAGTAACTTCCTCCACATCTCCAGATCTGAGAGAAAATTCTTTGGTGGACCAGGGAAGAGGAGGAATTTGGTGCGAGCAGAACAAGAGCAGCAGTGGTTTCTCTGGCAGGCACCTGCTATCTTCACATTTGACCTTGGGCTTTTCTTTTTGTGGATTCAGTTGGCTGCACCCTTCTCCAAACACTTCCAACTCACTCCATTTGCTGTCCCTGCCATTACACCTTTCCTCATCTCCTCTCTCACACCTTCATAATTCTATGTCTCTCATTTAGATAAACTCTTCCTACTTAGAAGCTTTTGTGCAAGCTGCTTCTTAAAGACACCAAGCAGCAGTCCAAAAATACTGTGGCATGGCTTCTTGAGCAGGGCTTTTGTACTCCATAAGAATGTTCTGAGCTTTATGAAAGGTGTTTAGATCCAATTGAAGAGATCAGGGGGAAAACAGACAACCTACTCAGAAAAAACACTATCCCACTGGAAATCTCATGGCTCTAGTCCTGCCTGTGTACAATGGAACATGTCAAGTGTCTTTAATTTAGTTATACTAATTCACGTTAGCAAAGCTCAGTCCAGACTAATTCAATTCCTGATCAAAATCCCTAGGTAACAGTCAAAGAACCACCACAACCGATCTGTATTCACACAAGGTACTTTCTCATAACACTGGAAGGAAGTGATTTTCTCCTCTCAAAAGCAGAACGTCATCCCTGAGACCAAAAAGCTCAGCATTTGTGAATGTGATGCTTTTAATCCTTTACATATTAAAAAAGGAGTTATATTTAATTATTAGGCATAGATATTCTAAGTAGGAATCTCCTTAATATTTTACCTTGATAAGTTCAAACAACTGATGCCACAATTTAGAGCAGATCCTGATAATGCACCTGCAATTGGATGGGACTGCATATGCCTATCTTTTGAAAAAGCAGGAAAACAAGGAATTAAGGGAGACAGACTGCAGCAAACTAAAGAAAGGCAAGAAAGTAGCAAACAGAAGTCACTCTTCCCAACAGTTATCCAGCTGTAAGACTTCAAAGTTATTCCAAAAACACAATCTTGCTTCAACTTGTTCAGTGACTAAATTATTGTTTATGCAATCCTGCTCTAATGGTAGATAGAATGGGAGGAAGAGGATACTTTTTGATACAAGAGTAGTGTGTAATATCTAACTAATCAGAAAAAGCTCCTTCTGGGAAAGCCTCAGTAAAAGAAAAAAAAATCTACCAACTAAAATGATGTTTTGTTAAGGGAGAAATTATTATATACATCATTTAACCTTTCTCTAAATTAGATAAACAAGACAGGTTTCAGTATGTACAGTTCAGTTGAACTGCCATGGCTGCAATTCTTCATACCATTCTCACTGTAATATTTAATCACTGCCCCATATTTTGGGACTCAGTCACATTTGTAATGTTATGCCAAAAAATACAATAAATTGAGAAACCACACTGGTTACTGCTCCTTATGCTACTCATGTTGCAGCTGCCTAAGCAAAGCTGCAGCTCCCTGGTGTACAAACAGAGCAGAGCATTCCCACAGCGCGTGCTCAAGCCAACCCTCTCTAGGCAAACATTAGCCAGAGCAACAAAAAGTTCTGCATAAGGTTAGCAGTGACAGACCTAGACCAACACAAAACTAGTGCCAGCTTGTTAATCTTTAAAACAGTTATAGGAACCTACGACTAAAGGACTTAGTTTACTTCAGCAGTAATAAAAGCAACAGCTTTTCTCATGGATAATGTAAGAGTGGGGGGTTTCCACCCCCAAAAGTAGATAAGGTTGTAAATACTGAAGTAAGCAAAACAAATTTACACCTGCTTTTCCTAAAATTGATTCTTCCTCTCAGTGTGCCTAAAGTATCAGATTTTGCAGGTTGGTAGTAAATGTAAATATGTTACACCCAAATCAATCAATTTAAAAAGCAGTTCCACAGTCAGGAGACACAGTATAAAACCTGCAAGGCTTAAAGCAACAGCTGCTGCAGGTCAGAAAGATCACAGATGTTATGGCCCCTTTACCAGTGTCTACAAGAATACACAAGGGGAGCAGTTTTGCCACAGTATTGACCAGGGGTTTTTTTCTCTGGGTCTAAGAAAGAAGGGAACAGTGACAGTGAAGCCCAATCATAAACCAGTGGGGTTTGCAGAAAGAAGTATTTTCATGCTAGGTTTCTTCTTTGATGAAAGAAAGCCTCCTGAACAGATTTTGAAAGCTAAAGAATCTATGGCAAAATCACAAAAGCAGGCAAAGCATGGTCACTATTCGAAGGCACAAAGTACAGTTACGTTTTTTAATAGTTTCTTGTTTTAAGGTTTAGTCAAAAATTGCAAACAGGCAAGAGAAACAGGCCCTACAAACAATGCATGCTGCAGAAAGGGATAAATGATGATGAACGTAACTACTTCTATACTTCAAAATAGTACTGTGAAGGGAAGTACTAAAATAACTAGAGTAAGATAAAAAGACCTTTCCATAAATTGAAGAGCTGAAGCAAATCTCATAAATTTTCCTTTTGAAATCTTGAAGACTAATTCAAAACATCTTGGGAGAAAAATAAATTTAAAAGAAGCAACCAGAAAAAATATTTAACTGGTTTTCTAAAAAAACAAAACCCCAAAAAAACCTACCCAAAAAAAACACAATCAAAAAACCTACATAAAGTTACACCCACATATGTGGATCATATTTACCTCCAAGAACTGTGCATTCACTTTAAAATCTGGAGGTGGAAGTCCTTGTTTAATGGCACCTTGTTTTTTTTCTTCAATACATCTGAAAAGGTGCTTAACAGCACGTGATATAATACCTTGTTCCTCTTCTGTTATGTTGACATCAAATCCAGTGCCCATGGTGTATGTTTTGCCAGCACCTGTCTAATTTGAAAAAGGAGCAGTCACTAGAACATTTTAACAGCACCAAATCATCATAGAAACACAATTTGAACTGTACACTACTGTTCACAGCAATCTTCCATCTTTACAATATTAACACACACAACAACAGGTCACTTTGAAAAATGGATAAACAGAAAAATTTGGACAAACTCTACTGTTAATCCAGAGGTCATGTACAAGAAGGCAGAGATCAGTTCAATCTTTCATAATCCTTCCTCTAGAAACTTTCCCTAACCAGCTTACATCACCCTTGAGCTACCACTTCTAGGTCAAAAGATGAGTTAATGTTTCCAACCAAGGCTGTTAATTAAAGCATGTATTTTGGAGGTAAAAGCAGCATTTGCAATTCTTTACTGAAGCAGATCAAATTACTCCCTTAAGACGTCTGAATATCTCAGGTATTATATTCCCATTGTTCTCACTTTATACTGAAGAATACAAGCTGTATCTTCACTAGGAAGATAATTTAATTAAATGTGAAGTCCTATAGAAGACAAGGTAGTGCAGTGTTTTCACTTAATTAGTAGGTCAAGTCTAAGACAAAGATAGGATCACACAGCTAAACATAATCTGCTAAACTGGATCTGCAAACTGCTTTGTTTCACTGGGAATAGACTTCACCTGGCTAACTTGAGATGCAACACTTAACAGTGGTGAAATTCAGCATCCAAGACCAAATTTCATGCAATCAACTCCTAAAGGAATATTCAGAAGACAGTAACACATACTCTACATTGTGCTCAGCTTCGAGTGTGCCCCGTGTACCAAGATGGCGTGCTGTCTGTGAAAAGTTCTCTGACTTTGGAATCTGATCTCTACATTTTGCCCACAAGCAAACAATGTGACCTGAAGTTCCCCAGGATCTATTTTTAAAAACCTCCTAGTCCCAAAAGTGCCTAAAATTGCAGTGGGTTGAAAAGTTGCTCAGGAAAGAATCTCAGTACAACCTATCTCTATATTTCAAGTGATTAAGTCAGTAATTTGTATTGCTGCATTGAGCTGAATTCAGGAATTATATAGATTGATACTATTTTCAGCATTACTATTGAATTGAGATCTACTACCTATATATATTCTGTGTTTCAACTGCCAGTCTACACAGTATCTATATAAACTCAACACTCTCCTACAGGGTAACTCATTGAAAATAAACCCAAGATGCTAAAAACCAGATTCACGCATTCAGAAATTTAAGAGAAAAATCAGTTGCAAAAAACTGTTTATTCCAAAATAAATACTTTAAAATAAAATTGTGAGGCTTACCTGGCCATAAGCAAAGACGGTGGCATTATAGCCTTCAAAGCAACCTTCAATCAGCTTTTCTATACACTGTATATAGATCTCCTCTTGCTGCGAGTCAATGTTAAAGACATAATCAAAAGTGAAGGCCTTATCTTTTCCCAAGAACACTTGAGGTTCACCAGGTGTGACAGATGTACAAATATGGCAACCTTCAATCTTCTCTTTGGCTAACTGTGGTCTAATTCTGTTTTGGAAGAGATAAAAATAACTATTAAAAATTCTCATAATCAAAAGAGGAGTACGCAAATAATATAAATAAGGGATCTGAGAATTCCTTAGCGACTGGAAAGTCAGAATTTTTCAACAAGCCAGAAGGTTTTCAGTTGTCTGAGCTACAGTACTGACGGTATCAGAACCCCAGCCATAAAACTGCTCATGCAAATGACATTATCTTTTCAGAAGGTTCATCTACTTCAAGCTGATGACCTGCCTAGAACTCCGAATGTTTCTGTATGTATATTATGCATTACTAAAGAGCCACCTTTATATGTTGTTTCAGATTTGCCAACCAAGCTTTCCAGTTTTATCAAACTTCTGCATGCTTTCATTGTTAAAATAGTGATTTTACCTTCTTTTACATGCAAGTTTAATGTGAAAAAAAATGATAGTTTAAATAGCAGTGTGGGAGCAAGGACACACCAAAGCCAGTTGGTTAGACCCTGGTGCTAATGATGCCAAAACTGTGGGTTCAGCTCCTGTGTGGGCCATTCACTCAAAGCTGGACTTGAAGATCCTTATGGTTACCTACTAACTCACAATATTCTGTGATACCATCTTAAATGAAAGCCTCCTTGCTGTGAGAGCAATGACAGCAAGGAAAGGCTCACATTTCATCCTTCCTTTTGTCAGAAAAGCAACTTTGTATAGCCAGAACACTTCTGTGAAATGTTTGGTTTCAGTGAAGAAGTATACCTTCAGACACCAGGAAAAGGACAATATTTAACAAGTTCTAAAAGTAAGAGTGTCTCATTCCTCATTATTTCCCTTCTAAGACAAATTTCAGCTTTTATTTCAGTTTGTTCAGTTTCTTACAAAATACTTTGTAGAATATAGCTTGGACTTATTACATTCTACCATTTTATTAATTCCTCTGCATTCTTAAGCCTCTTGCAGCCTCATCAAAATTAAATTCAAGTACTGGCTTCACAGCTAACAATGACTGCAGAAGTTTGTGATTCAACTGGTTTAATGATAACTATCAAGAAGAAAAGCTCTGGCCCACTTAACGCATTGTTCCAGCTGTAACTAACTAATAATTTGTTTACAAAGCTACCTTTAAAAAAAAAAAAATTTCCAAGTTCACTAAGCAGCACCAAAAAAAACCCCAAACAAACAAAACCCACACTAAAATGTGTGCAGTGTGCAGCTTAACAGACGTGACAAAGAAGGCTAATAAGAATGATAAAACAGTAGCAGTACAGCTACATACAAACAAAGTCATGGAATATTTTATATAGATTCTCCATTTATATAAAATTTCAGTGTGGCTACTTTCAGTTACACAGTGGCAAAGATCTGTATGCACAGAGTATACTTAAAGGCACATATTCATCTCATAATCCATGCTTTAAGAGCTACATGTACATTAGTGCTCTGTTTAGAGTAGCTGTGATGCCTTGAAGCAGATTACCCAACACCTTCACTTATCACATGTTGGTTTGGATCACAAAGCAGTTTCAGTGTGCACTCCTTTCAGAGGAAACAAAGCCAAAATGCTCAACTCCAAACACACAAAACTTCTTCCAAAATTTAATGGGAACATAAGGGCCTAAAGCTACCTGCTGATCTACCGTGACTGTGCCAACACCTGCTGATACAGAGAGAGCTTGTCTCCAACAACTGAGTGCACTGCTGCAGACTAATTATGTACACTTTGGATGAAGATAGAAATCTCTTGCTTAAAAAAAAATACAAAAAAAAAATCTCACAGAGCATGATGTATTTACTTTTTATTGCAGATTCTCAGTTTTTCATCCAGGGATGTGCATTGCTGTCAGGAGTATTTTTCAGATTTCTCATTCTGAGGGTTCCATTATATCCCACTGTGTGACACTAGAGATTAACCTTAATTTATCTGTAAGGTTTTCTGCACATTAATTCCAGTATGGAAAGTTCATTAACGATCAGGAGGTACCACCCTTCTCAGCGTACCCTCTAGTGTAAAGTGAAAATTAAGTAAACCTTTGAAAAATATCATTAAAGAAAAGATTATATGATGTGTAAAATAGGCATAAATATTCTACAACTAGTATTTGCATTTAAAGACACAAAGTATGTAATATAGGTCACATTTTCCCTCATCAGGGGTAATAACATCATCAGGGTTTTTTTTCCTTTAAATGAAATAAGAATGCCAGAAGTAATACAGGATTTACATAATTCCTTCAATAACAAGAGACTTGATCCACTTGTACCTGTGTCGACTAAACACAGAATCTGATAAATACGTACAGAAGCTTGTAATACATTTACTTCTTTCTGAATTAAGGAAATTTTGGTAACAAAATAGCTTTTATTTCTAGGTAGAGAAAGTCTTCAAAGAAAAATTAATCATATGCCTTTTCTAAAAGCATTCTACGCAACAGGAAAGTTGAGCAAATAAAACACTGTAGCATACTGTCTGAAACAATATTTAGAAAATGCCTACTCAGTAGGTTATTCTGCTGCCTTCTTTTACTGCTGTGAAGTCAGTCAGAGGGCAAGCTTCTTTTTCAGACTAAGCACTCTTAGTCTTTCACTAATCCAGTGCACACATTACAAAGGCCATCAATTGTCCTTACAAGAATGAACTCTGAGGGCTTGTACAGCTCCTGAGGTATGTCTCATTGTCTTCCAGTGCAGAAAAGCCTAGGAAGATCTTTTCTAGAAATCTAGATGGAAAATACATTTTCAACACCAAGTAAGCTTTTGTGCATCCCAAAAACCCAACTTCCCTCCAGTTCTGAAAGGCTTTTGGCATCAATTTGCAGAATGAAGTTGACAACCTTGAAAAAGTTTTTCTTCAAATGTTTTTATTCTATATTTAAAAAAAAAAAATCAATTTTCTACACTGATGAACTGATGCAATTATGACAGGTGCTGAATAAATTTCTCCTTTCTACTACTAAGTAAAGGCTGAGTGACCATGAAAAGGAACAGCATGCCTAAAATATGAATGATTTGCATGATAATTATTACAGTGATGACAGGACTGTAAAGTGAGTAGTTTCGATGTCGCCCGGCAGAGACTTCCCATGAGAATCCTCCCAGCCAGGTCCTGCCTTGGAGCCAAGCAGCACCTCCCAGAGCTGTGCTGCACAACAGCAAGCCCATACATATCAGCCCAGCACAACCAGCCACAGCAAGACACCACGCCAGAGACCAGCTGAGCTGAAGGCTGTCACTGCCAGCAGCTTCTTACCAGCTCAGTCACTTCCCGTGGGTTGTAACACAACATTCAGAGATCCAGCTGTGGTGTCCTTCCTCCCCAACCTACCACTAATCTGAAGGCAGTGCTAGGAGAAAAAAGCAGCATTTCACCAGCACTTGCGCAGCACAAAGGAAAAACAAAACAAGGCTCATCACAACAGGGACACTTCACGCCAAAGACAGACTCCCTTCTCATTCTATCATTGGTCTTACACAATGTCCCACTCTGCTATGGAGCTGAGAGGTAGCAGAGACAGATCATGGCTGCATCAGGTTTGAATCACATCTTTCCCCAAAAGAAACCTTCAATCACCCAACCTGAGGTCTCCTCAAGGGATACTTCATGCTCTGAAATCTATACAGCTCTCTTGGTAAGTTTACCATGAAGCTAATGTGATGTCCTCAATGAGTAGGCAAGAGATGCCTCCCCTTCAATCTGATTTCTGGCCACTTACAAACTGTGTGAGTGGATTACCAGAACCTCAGGACTCTCAGTCTTACTACTTGCACTGAATGTGTGATTCGGCAAATAAAAGGCCTCATGCAAGTCAGATTCTGCTCCAACACTGCCTATAGGAATATTTCCTCCTCTTCCTCCATCCCACACATGAATTGGGAAAGTGATTTTTTCCTTTCTGCTTACAGCCAAATATTTTCCACTCTCACATCTTAATGTCGTCACTTCTGCCAGCAAAGCAGGCAGCGCCCACACTTTAGAAATGTGAAAGAGTTCATTCTGGTCATCTCTCCTTGCCCAGCCTGTGGTCTGGCAGTCTGCCACTGAGATTTTTCTCCAGGACCAATTTGACTTCATCCATTTTGTCTTCTCCATGGCCCTGCCTCACCTGTTTTTCAGGCTACTCTCTTAATTGCAGACAATCAGGTGTTTTCTACCTATTTCCAATCACATCACCTCAGACGTGGCTTGCCAAGCAATATTTTGTTTTACATCCTTCTCTCTCCTCCTCTCCAAAGCATGAACACACCTAATTCTTGTTTACGTGTACTTTGCAGCACCTCCAGGCCACACACATGAAACTTAATCCCCTAAATCTCTCCTGCCTCAGCACACCGGGACAAGTTGTCAAATTAGGGAGTGCTAAACCAGCCAGCGGTTGCACAGTAATACACTGTATTGTACTGGAACTAATCCCTCAGTAGAACAGGGGCACGATGTGTCTGCTAGAAGTATTGTCAGCTAGAACAGGCTCAGATAACACAGTTCAAGGGACTACAGTCATCATTAGATCAATACCCTGTGTTATGCAAGACATCAGACTTTACAGAATTGATTCCTGTTTAAACTAGATAATATCATAATATCTCTTTGAAAAGCACCCTAAGTTTACTTCTATTGTCCTACTGATCTAAATATATATTATTTATATATAATAACTACATGGATGTATAAGGATATATATACATACACACACATCCCTTTTCAGCTACTGAACAGTTTTACCTCTGTGCCTGTTTATTTAAGAACCCCTCCATTATTTAATTTTACAGTAGCAATCTCCAACCATCTATGATCACACCACCCCTTAATCTCATTTCATATACTAAACAAGACCAGTTATTTTTTTTAAATTTGCATCTCTATGAGAAGAACTATAAACTCTAACAAAGGGTAATAATCAAAATGTTTACCATATGCCTTCTCAGCACCTCTACAGAATAGCAATAAGCACACAAGAACTTCTAACAGTGATCTAAAAAGGGCAAAGAATCAAATTATTCATGTTTTACAAGAAGAAAAGCAGAAAAAACTAAACAAAGGTTAATCTTTCAGACTGCAATGACTATCCAGAAGCTATGTGTTGGAAAGAAGGGATTACTCTGAAGTCCCATGTAAAGTTCTTTTTCATTAAAAAAGCTCCATGGGGAAAGGGCTGTTTCCACCTTGCTCAGAAAAGCGTAAATTCAAACCACGTGCTGTGCTGAGCAGGAAACAAGTTAACCTGCAAACCTAAGGCTCTCCAATACTTCTCTTACTACACTAAGCCTATTAAATTTCACACAATTAAGTTTCACATGTGGGTATATGAAATATTAAATCCAGAAGCACCTAATAAAGTACTTAGTGAAGCATAACAGGCAATATGAACTGGGAAACAGATAAAAACTGCCCAAAACTAGAAGAAAAGAAAAGAAAACAAAACAGCTTCCTAATCTTACTTCAACATCAGAATTCCCTCACCTTCCTATTCCATTAAATTTACACTCATCAAACCACTCCCATTAAACTCCCTTCAGAGCAATCAGAGAGTAAAGAAAGCTAAGCAGGTTTCATCTCAAAGACACCTGATACCTAGGCTTGCATAAACTTTTCAGTATTTTTGCTTGCACGCACTGCAATCTTGCTCTGTGACTAGCAACACTTTCAAATGAGACCACAACTATAATATCTGAATGCATTCATCTGAACTTCACCTCTCAATGAGCTTTAAGGATACAGAAGATCTGGCATATGACAAATTCCAGATTTATCTCCTGTTAACACAGCAAAAAGGGTGCAGGAACAAATCTTCAGGCTCGCACCAGCAACCATCACCTATAGACAGTTTCTGTACAGTGGCACCACTAATGGCATAACTCCGTATTACTGGTATCAATCACTGGCATTACATGCACTGGTATCAAGATGGAAAAAGGGACACACAATTACAGACATACAAATTACAGTGACCACACGAGACACGGCTCAGCAGCTGAGCTGTGGCAACTGGCCACCCAGCACATCTCCAAGTCTTTCCCCCCACCATGGGTCAGCTCCCACCCCGGGAACCTGCTTGCCCTGCCAGGGGCCCAGGCATACAGCAGCTGGGGCAAGGAGCACTACCTTGCTGGGACTGGAACTCAATGGCTCTTATGCAACATTTGGGCACCGCTCCCATCAGTGTTCCTCTAAAGCTGCCACGGTCTAGATTGAGCCCAGTGCTGCCAGCAGGTGTGTGTGCCCAGAGCCCACAGAAGATAGGCAGAGTACAGGTGTTACTCAGTAAGGACTGTGGCAAAAGCTTAAGCAGGATCTACATGGTCCAGATTTTACTCCAAAGTCCTATTAAAATACTGATAAAAAGGTATTAGCATCCCTCCAAACCATGTGTAGCCATTAAATACGACCATTAAGCCTTAACTTAAAAGTATCCAGCAAAATCAGCCACCAACTTACCAAAAGGGCATTCTATTCAAAAATACACACAGAGAGTATTTTGTTCCAGTGGTACAGACTGTCACTTCCAGTTTGCATTTAATGAGAAAGCAACAAATGGAAAACTGGAATAAAATTAAATTGAGGAAATATACCACTGCCATAATTTAATTTGTCCAGTTCTCCCGTACGCTCAAACTCTACCTCTTCAGCAATTTTTTTTATTTTTACACACAAATTTAATTTCATGAAACAATTACCCTTTTCAGTAGCTTGGGTCTGGTCAGCTCACATACCCATTAGCTGTTCATGCTGGAGATGACATTGGCAGTGCCAGGCTGAGGCAGTTCCACAGGCTGCTGCTCTCCCTTGCTTCCTGAAGAGCCGTACAATCGCTGTATCTCCGGGCAGCCGCCGTGGCCAGGACACAGTTTAGCAGTGTGATTTCAGATTAATTCTTGTGCAATTCTGTAACAGCCTAGAAGGCTGTGCAGCACAGATGGCATCCTCACACTGGCAGGCACAGCCCCATACTTTTGCTAAGAAAAGAAAACGCAGAGGGAAAACACCCAGGCCTGCTTTCACATAATTGCTAAGGTTCCACATGCTTCCTTCCTCACACCATCCCCACAGGAGGGCTAGCAGATCCTCCAGCAGGTCTAGAATACCTCCAACATCTTTCTTGATAACATGAATGAATGTATTCACACAAACCTTCTTCATGTGGTTTCTTGTGGACTAATTTACTCTCTAGTGAGCAAAAAAAACCACAGCTTTTGAGAAAAATTTGACTTTTGAGAAAGAGAGAAGGGAGAACTGTATTGCAGGATTTGTACTGGCCTTGATTATTTCTAGTTCAAGACAAGGTCATCTCTGATGGAAAAGCAGCACTACCATAAGCTTCCACATGCCTGCCAAGCACAGGACTGGCACACCTCCAAATCCAAATGCAGTTTGAGTAGAACTAAACACAAGTGCCTTTTCAAAAGGCAAACAGATCTTTTTAAATTGTTCTACTGTGCTACTTGCCTCGGTTTTCTTAACCTTTATTGTTATTTGTATCACCCCTCTCAGAAACGTAGAGGAGAGATAGTAACACAATATCTTAGATAAAATGAGATCTACGCAAATGCAGCAAAGTATAACTTATGAACTAAGACTTGAAGTATTTATGGTTTATGAGCAAGAAATGAAACAAGGAGTTAGATCTTCCTAAAGGTAAAACTCTAAATTAATTTCATACCATACAGGAATGCAGGCACACCTGCATAATGTGCAATGAAGTGGCAGAATAGAGACCTCAGTCACAGCAATCGGGTCAAAAACGCTTCGGTGCTGAAAGGGTCAAATGCACTCTGGTGCTGAAAGGGACTACAGTCACCGGATCTCCCTGTAGCTGATCAGCCTGAAGCAACTGCCTCTTCTCATCAGGGAGCATGAACAAGTCATTTTCGAGTAAGAAGCAAAAATGAGTGTTTCTGCTGCACAATGAAACACAGTGCTCAGCTGTACTACCAGTGTGATCAGCATTAGCTCAAGGTCTGGACACCACACTGTACGGAACATGTGGACATACACTGAAATAATCACATCACTCACTAGCTACCTCTCCTTTAAGGATTAACTCTGAAAATATAATCCCTGAGAATCTGTATCATCTTTAAAATAAGAAAAAAAAAGGAACACCAGAAGGTGCTAGTTCATTTCAGTTTTTGTTTGAGAGGTAGCTTCCAGTCTTAGAAAGCCCTATGTACGCTTTCAGCTTTTCGTCTGCTTCTACTGCACTTGTGGACACCCCCCCACAGTTGGCAGAACAGCAGAGACATCCCAAATACTTGGTTCAGACATGACCAACAGGGTTTTTTCCCCAGGTGGTCAGGGAACCTAACATTTCCAAAAGGCCACTCACAAATCAAAGAAATGTCTTCTGAACCAACACAAGAAATACAGAACCAAAGCAAACTGTAACCAAACAATTTACCACAACGAAGCAGAACCATCTGTGGCTATAGGTTTGGATGGCTGCTCCATGTCACTAAAACTGTAGTTTACCAGAGGGTTCAACCAGTCTGCAGTCTGATGGATGGGCTCCACATATATTTATATACCAAGTCCAATATCCACAAAGCAAATTAAGGACAGGACTGCCTTAAACTGCATATTAAATCGGTCCATCTTAAAATGACTGTACTTGATTTTTCTAAGTTAAAGGTGTCTATTGAAAAATATGTTTTAGCTTTTATAACTCAAGCTCATGCATAGAAGTATAAAACATCTTCATTTCACTGGTGGTGTTTCACATCAATCACTAGCACTAACAATAATGAAGACTAGCATAGATTACTATTATGAAAAAATTATGGCAATAGTACCTGATGACTATAACACTTAAAGAACACAGAGGCACAAATTCAAGAGAAAAGGCAAAAGAAAGGTTTTCTGGTGTGCCCCCAGACCAGTGTCTACAACTATGGCTCTCATGGATACAAAGAGGCCAATTAAGGCAGCAAGTATATCCTTCTGAGGATAAGGATTCATGAAGAAAGCAACTCTACATACAAAAGAAAGAGAATGACAACCTGTATTTCTTTTGCAAATTATGGAGGTTTCTTTCCTCCAAAATATAGCTTTAGCATGAAACTCAGCAGCCTTCATCATTCCAGCTCTGGGGCACACAGCTGTAAGGAGTGGCTGAGTCACACTGCTGGTAAAGCTTACCAGAGCCTGGTACTAATTACGTAACAAGGGCAGCATCGGGAAAAGGAATACACTTCCTGCAGCAACTTTCTGCTGTATGACCAAATGCTTGACAGAGCTTACATGTACAAAACAAATATCATTGTAAGTAACTTCAGATGAAAAAAAAAAAAAATTTTTTAAGGAAGCCTTTTTGAAGCGTGCATAGCCCAGCAGCCTAGTATCCCTGAGCCAGGATAACAAGTGCTGCCAGTATCTTACAGACACTTTGCTTCCAGAAATTTTAGTGTCAGAATTCAGCTGACAAAGCAATGTACTGTGAAAAGTAATGTGGTGAATATAGGCCACCCAACCACCCAAATCACTGTAGTCACTGCTGCTTTACCAAGCTACAGAATAACATTTATTTAGGTCCAAGAGGGAAAAGGGGAAAGAATTAAAAACAAAACAAACAAAAACCTAAACAAAGCCAAAAAAAATCCAACAACAAACATCCACAACACCACCAAACAACACCAAACCACAAAACCACTGAATACCTCCAAACCTAAATTCAGTCACATTTAGAGTTCAGGGATTTTGAGATAGTTCGGGTACCTCTTGTATGCCAGTGACCAATCAGCCCAACACACCCCAATACACTAAGCCTGTAAAAAGCACATGCAAAAATGTAGTTGGTGTCAACTCTTTTTAGAAAGCACACTTGTAACTAATGTTTAACTACCAGAGTCAATCTTTGCTAGAAGCACCATTTTGTGAGACAGCTGGTTTCAAAAACATTGCCAGCAGCATCATTATATCAACAAACGACCCAATAATGCCCACATAAAGGCACAGAAATGACAGTGGATTTCTGGTTCAAAAGTTGAAAACTCCTTGCAGAGCAATAACATTATTTTTGCACACCCTCACATACAAAAAGATTTATCTGCAAAGTCAAATGAGTAACTTTTAAACACAATTATTTAATGCAATTAAGTGAAATATTTTAAGAATAAGTACATGCATTCAGGAACTTCCTCACGTTACAACTTATCCTGGATTTCTTAAAGGCGATGGTAAGTACCACAAATATATTCAGAAATAAGCAAAAAAAAAAGTTTCTTCACTACAGAAAAATGATTTATTGAATAGCGCAAAAAACTGACGTAATGCAAGATTATCCAGATGACCAAAAACCTGTCAGTCACGGCAACACTAGGCTTCATTCAATTTCTTCCTCTTCAGTTAAATATATCTCTGTTCTAGAAGTTCACTACTTCTTTCAAACAGCCTAGTTTTTAAAAATAGGTACTCTCATATTTTTAAACAAAGTTAAAGGGGTTTGCTATATCTGCAGCAAAGAAGAACTCTTAATTATTGCCTCTCTTACCCAGATTTCCCTTTCCTTTTTAAACACCCACACACATTCACTTATGCTCCCAGCTCTTACAGCTATAGTACAGAAATCACTACATGCTCATGCCAAGATTACTGTAGCTCTGAAAATTGTTTTCATTTCTTTCCCCCCCATACAGAAACATTATCTTCCCAGTTGTATATTCTCAAGTTTAGGGCAGCTGGTTGCTTTACATCTCTGAGCCACAAGTCCAACAATTAGATTTCACCAACTCAAACACAAAGTTACCAACATACCTACAGGTAAAGCTACAAGCCACTTCATAAGTAATTACAGTCAAACAATAAAACAAAAGAACAGGAGGGTCAGGTCAGTTTAGAAAAAAATTACAAGTTGTCATTAATCATTACTGAAATGACTGCTTAGCTAACACTACTAAAATAACCACAGACTTCACAATGGGACAAGACAGCTAAAAACAGTGTTTCAGTGATCTGCTCTGAGTAGTGCCTTCACCCTGTCAATTTTCAAAGCAACGTTCCTGGAACAAAAACCACTGTGACTTTTCTGCCACTCCTTCAAAAAAAAAAAAATTAACACAAAAAACCACGTTGTATCCATAACACCCGACACACCAAGTTCCAAAGCAAATTGCAAAAAATTGCTTCATATTTATTGTTGACTGTTTCTAATGAACAGAAGTTGCTCTGTTTCAAAACAGAAGGTAGACTGTTCAAGCAGTGACTGAAAGCTCTGAGCTAGTAAATCCTAACTCTTGAGTAAGGAAAAATAACCCACTTGCTTTATTTAGTACTGTCTGTTTTCAAACTTGCAAAGCAGAAAGGAACAATGTTATGCACCTTCTTCAGTCCCTCTGGTTCAGCTACACGTTGTTTTATGTCTGAATGTCAATCCACAAACTTAATTCTTTTCTTCATGTCTATTCATTCTATTTGCAAGGCTGCAAAATCATCCACATCAGCAGCAATACCATCAAAGAGAATTTTTCCATCCTTCAGTTCCTATGCGACAACGCTGTATTCAGCTGCATCCTAAACTTGACCACCTTGCTGCTCTTTCTTGGCTTAAAAAGAAAGCTTTAAAATTTTATTTAAAATCAGGACAATTTAGGAAACTATGCTAAAAATTGAGTAGGTAGCATTTTCCCCAGATTGAGCCATGCTCCAAACTGATTGCTCAGTACAGTGCTGGATGCTCTTTTTCTGAGAGCATGTCAGGCAAATATAAACTGACAGTCCCCAAACTCTCCCCCACCCTTCCTCCATTTTTCAATCCCCACTTAAGCTAAGAAGTTTGCAAGTCTCTCGGTACTGATTCTAAACAACACTCTCCATGAAGTTTCAACTAGGTGCAAAACTTGGGTTATCTACAGGCCATAATCTTTTGTTTGGCTAAATCCAGGCTGACTTTCAGATGTGGCAGAGAGGGGACAGGAAAAAAAAATGGTTAGCAAGAGAGTATTTAGCATTTCTATGGAATACCAGTGGAAAGCTGAAATAACTGGAGCTTAAGTAACACGAGAACTCAAAAAAATGGGATTTATCACAGTTGACTGGCAAAGTAAGTTTAGAGTTGGTACTGCCACATCAGGGCCTCATTCAACATCATCTGTGCAAGAAATCCAGTGGAATCTGGAACCTCACAGGAAAGCCAGTTCCCACACAAAAATTCACATCCCAAAGCTAGAAGAAAGAGAGCTCTCCAACTGCAGCAACACTTGCACAAAGGGCTGAGCTGCTGCCATTTCACATGCTCAGCCTTTCATTGAGTCCAGAAGGGCTTATATGACACTATACAAATACTGACTACAATATCCAGTATATCACTGGAGATTTTAATCTAACAGAAAGAGAATGCTTTGCTACCTCCTCAGGAAAGCATGGTCTGATTTCATATTTTTCACTTTTGATAATATATAAAATAGAAAAGGCTGTATGATTTTGTAGTGGTTTAGCTTCCACTCTAAGGCAGGTAGGAGCTCCTTGTTGGCTAGGCTAAACAAATTCATTGTGGAAATACAGTCATTCTCCTGGTTTAATTGCTACTGGCACGCAGACCTCGCTGCATTAGCAAGCTTACAGTCTGGAATTACCACTGGTATTAATACTGGTACATTTCACCAAAATTTTAGCTCCAGGACAGAGCACATCCATGAAACAAGTTCACTCTAGTAATGCACCACAATGTAAACTGACAGCTGCACAGGACTCATGGCATACACTGAATAAAGTCTATGAAGTACTAACTACTTCCTTGCTACTTTAGACAACCATTATCTATGCTGGCCTAACAGCAAGGCTAAGCACTTTCTGCTTCATGTCCTAGCTGTAGGCTTAATTTTTCATTAGGGCTCAGGTTCCCTGATAACATTACAAATCCAATCAGAAATCCAAAACTATTAATGCAAAGCCACTTCACAAAAACAAACAAAATAAACAACCACCCCAAAAAAAAAATCATGCAGCAAGGTAGCTCACACAAATTGAAAGCAAATATCTCCATTTTACATCACAGGCCTGGGAGGCTCTGACTCCATTTCTGGAACAGTTTTCTGCTGTGTGCAGCTGCTGGCCTGGGCACTGCCCTGCCAGTCTCCCTCAGCTCCAGTGCACACACAGCAGCAACACCTGATCCTGGGATCATTTCCTGGGATCATTTCTGTCTGCTGAATGCTTGGCCACAGCTCCTTGGGGACATAAGGTAAAGTTTGTCCTGACAAGCTTCTTCAAGGTCAAAACCCATTTTTTTTGGCCTTGACTCAATTAAATCAGCTCTTCTCGGCAACTAATACTTCTAAAACAGGCATTTCCCAGCTGCTCTCAGAAATCATCAATGCCAATCACTTGTGGTTTGTCTGCATCAGAGCTCCTAGTCTGTCATACACTGGAGGTAGCATAGATGCTTTCAAATTAAGCATTCATATATTACCTGTTTCAAATTGCCTTACAAATTTAAGTTTATTGTAACTCTTTTGCTGTAGTCCTGATCTGTAAACCAACTGAGATGGTTACAGACCCTGCCACAAAATTTGTGACCAAGGATCTCATTCCTCCAAGCACTTAGCATCAGACAAGAGAAGAACTTCTTTGGCTTAAATGAGACCTAAGCGGACAGTGCACAGGAGTACACACAAGGTTTTCCAGGAGCTAAGAAGGAACTTCACCAGGAAATGGAAAACTATGAGTTCACACAAAATAATGTGTTAATGGCATACTGGTAGTGCCTCAAGGCCAGGGAGGGTATTACACTAAGGCTTATATAAAGCTTTCATAATGGGTCACACATTTATTAAAAGCTACAGACAGATATATCTCTATAATAATCCATAACTTTACAGCTGTTTCAGACAGTTTTCCTCACCAGCACCATGAAGCCAGAAGACTGGATATTAGCACAAGCTACAAACTCTGCATTGCCAATTGCTATGAATCAGGCAGCTGCTTCCCACACCTCTGACTTCCACTCCATGGCTACACTCAGCTTCAACCACTTAATTACCCCTGCTTTTACAGCAAACTCAAAAGAAAAAACATCATTCCACAGTAGCAAAGCTCTAGCATTTTGGCCAATCTTGTTTCCACTTAAAAGAATTTTTCTTAGCACTACAGACAACATTAGAGGGATGGGGAAAAGAGGTACAAGGCCGTTTACTCCAGCATATGCTAAGGTACCAGATATTTAGAAAGAAAAATGGAATATTTAGACAAAACTTGTTAAGCTAACTGGTGTTCTACAGAAAATGTCAGCAAGGATTCAAAAAGTCTTAAAAGGGTGTCAGTAGATCCGTATTTTTTCCCTGGAACTTCCAAATTTCTCCAGAACAGGTACTTATAGTTTTTTCTAAGACAGTCTGCTTTTACAATTTCTGTGTCAAAGAGAGAAAACTCCATGCTGTTTAAAATTTTAATATTTTGCTACATCATGCTATCCAAACTGTTAATTTTATGATTTAAGTGATTTCACCACTGAATCTGAAGAAAGGCTAAGGCAAGAAAGATTGCAAAGAAGGCTCTTTCATCTATTTTAAAATATTTTAAAATAAAATACTCTCAGGGTACTTTATTTTGTTGGGTTGGGTTTTTTTGTTATTGTTTGGGTTGTTGTTTTGTTTGGGTTTTTTTTTTAAGAAACATGACAGCTAAGCAGATAGTATGACCTTAAGATCCTCACAGAAAAGTTTGTTTTCTCCCTGGATTCAGCTACAGACTTTGATTGCCCATGCCTTATCACTTGACTTTTGTTTACACAGAAATACAGAACTCCGTCATCAAATGAAATGCAACTGTAATACAGCCCTTACGTAAGCCCTATCACATGAATAATTAGCAAGGCATAGAAAACTACAAATAGCTTATTTCCCAATTCCACTTACCATTACAGTTAACCATTTCTAGACCACTGAACTAAGAATCAGTGGCTGAAGAATGGGAACAAGATTAATTGAAACTCAAAGTGAGCAAGATCCAGAACAGGGAGCAGAATTTCCCAGCACAAATGAAAGGAGAGGATTTCTTTGACTTGACATTTGAGGCCAGATCTAGTTTCATTTCAAATACAATCATGTTTTTAACTGAGCACAAAAACCACCAGTTGACTGATGTTACACAGTGTGTCAGTAAGTGTCAGAATGGATAAAAAATTTACACAGTCTCTTGTGTCTTTCCTATACCACCCATCACCACCCCAATCTAGAGGTATTAGAGAGTTTTCAGTTCAGAAAAACAAGGCTTCAGCCCTCTGTTCCCTGGCAGCTATTAAGTTGTTTATCTCAGATCTGCAGCAGCAGTGTTGGCAGAGGGGTCTTGCAACAGCAGCAAAAACAGAGCAACACAAAGACTCAGCAGCTGAAAAACAGTCCAGCAGTGACCACCTAAAACTTGCTGACAGAGTAGAAACTGCGTCAGTACCTCTACCAATTCTTGCTGGGACTTTAAAAAAAACCAAAAAAACAAACAAAAAAACCCACACCACAATGAAATCTGATATGATAGTCCTTTGTTACCTACTTTAGCTAACAATTTAAACAAACTAGACCAAGACTCAACTGCAAAGAAATAGGACAAAAAACCAGCTTTTCCTTTTTAAAAGAAAAAGCCCTATACCCCACAAGAGAGGTCCTTGTGTAATCAGTAGTTCTCTAATTTTTGCATCACTCACAAGCACACTGAACTGAGCAAGTCAAGTCTGCAATGGCACATAATAAGGATATCCAGAAAGACTCGTGCATTAGAAGAAAAAATTTCTGGCTGTCCTTGAAACTTTCAGACTTCATAATGAAACTGGAAAGTCCATAGCTCTACACCCTCTTGGCATCCCCACCTATCTGTGGAGGACTAAAGGGAGAGCTTTGAATGTCCATTTCTTTTGGAAACAAAACTCTTCAGCTATTTCCAAAGTAACTGAAGATATACCATACCTGTGTGCTCCAACTGAACCTAGATCAATAAGCAATAGGAGCTCTCCACAGCACTGAATGAATACTCAGAAGCTGGGGTCATTGTTAGTCCAACACCAGAGCTGACCCTATAAACAGCACTGGACATTCAACTCTTTGCATATTAGGCCCATACTGAAGAGAAATACCTAAAACAAGTCACATAGATAATTTAATGATTTCCAGTCTTGGAAGTGAAGTGCCCAGTGTCCCCTAACCAGGCATCAGCTCACCCTGGCACACAGGAGCAGGGACCCATATAAGGTCTATGGCATCACCCACCCTGACAAGCGGTAGTGTATCCAGAGGATTCCCAGTACTGGTCACAGCTGCAGCAGCAGGAGACCCCTTCAACACAAAACTATCTCCTACATTTTATTTTTTATTATCAGAATGGAAAAATAACATGATGCCAATTCAAGTTACTCGTGAGCAAAGGAGAGGACCTCTCACACACATCTGCTGTGCTGGAGTGACCAACCCCCTCTATACCAAGGAGGTGGCAAAACAGGAGAGCAATTAATCATTACAGCAGTGCAGTACCTGGCAAGCATTCTGCCTCACTGGATATTCCCTGACAGACATTTAGCCTTCAACAAAGGAAATTTTCTTAAGGTGAAAACTGCATGTATAAATTATAGAATACGCCTATAAAAGGAGCAGTTAGTTGCCCAGCTAGACTACAATTAGCCATATTTCCTTGACATATCTGATAAAATTTGGAAATCAGTAGCATTTCCTATCTACAATCTGAGAAATCAAAAGCATATCAATTCCAGAGACACAGATATGAGCTTTGAAGCATTAATAAATTAATAAAATGCTTTGAAGCATTTTATTCAGTCTACCAATACATTCCACTGTTTTAAACAGACTGAACTTTAACCAGACAAGTCTTACACATACTAGGCAGATATCCAGCAATACAAACCAAACTGAATGTGAACTTTACCCAGTGCTCCACATACATTTTATGAATACACAAATCTAAAAAAACAAATCAAGTTTAAAAACCCATTTTTCATACCCAAGATAAAAACTGATAATGCACAAATTATAATTAATTTCCAAAAAGTCATAAGAAACCATTCTAAGGTAATCAATGCTTTGGGTTGTATTCACAAGAATATCATACGCTTCATGTGATAAACCACTGACTACTGTACACATTTCTTTCTGCCATACAGAAGATACTGTCTGAACAAGCAAGAAGAACTGAAACGTGAACTGTCACAGCAGGAGACAAGGAAAAAGATTATTCTATGAGATGGCTGAGGAGAGCACATCTGAAAAGCAAAGAAACATTAAACAATGATGGAGGTTACTTATTCTTATTAGTCAGCTCAGTTACAATAATAAGTAAGCTTAAACTGTGGCAAAGAAAATGCAGACAGGTGACCACCACATATTCCTGCTGGGAAAAAAAGATAAACTTTTATCCCAAACTGAATCACACTCCAAATACTTTCACAGCAGCAGTATCATATTTACCATGAAATAGACTTCAAAACAGGTAGGGGAGGGTCATATGAGGAAAATGTATAGACTTTACACAGAAAGAGTATAGAAACCATGCAAACAAACAAAAGCCTCTAGTACTTCACCCTGTGTATGCTTACAACACATTATCTCCTAATAGCAGCCCTATCACCAGCTCCACTGGATGGCTGTCAGTCCCCAAGAATCTGCTCTATCGTATTCAGAACTTAACAGGATAAGAGGCTGCACCCCCTTTGCTGAAGGTGTCCCCCACATCTCACCTTTCCAACAGATCATGGGCACAGAGCTCTTCAGCATCTTCTTGGCTTCCAGGCCTTGTCTGCTCTCTTTCAATGCAGAAGAGAAGATTACAAAGACAAGAGGCCCAAGCTCCTTTCTGAGGTTCACATTGGGGAGAGAAGAGGCACTTGTCATAAAACAAAGCAAGAGATTTCCCAACTTGGCATAAGGAAGAAATATGACCATCAAAAATTAGACCAGTCAAGTACTGGCTGCCCAGAGACACTGAGAAATCTGTATCTCAGAGGTTTTTCCTAAACCTAACTTTACACAGAGCCTTGTGAAACCTCACCTGAATTTAGTTTTGAGGGGAAGGTTGGATCAGATGACCTCCTGAGGTCTCTTCAAACTTGGATTAATCTAAGCTTACCCTTCCAAATCAGTAAGGCTTCATTATTCATGTGGACATTGTCACACCTCTGTGAACACGTTCTGACATTTGAATGGGATCATTCAATTGTGCTGAATTCAGGTCCTGGCACCCTACATGCAGCTTCACAGAATTACAGACAATTGGGGTGGAAAAAAAACCTGCGAATATCAGAGTTTATTCATCCACTCTACCTTTCTGGACCAAAGTACTGTCAATTAATCCGAAATCTTCTTGGTAGTTACCAGTCTGAACTGTTTTGAAGAGTCTCCTGTATGGATAATTTCACAACTCCACAGACAAAGCACAGGTTTATTTCACTCCCTAGTCTGTTCATTCCAAAATATCCATCCTTACAATGGAAAAATATTTTCTCCTATCTTTTACTTTTCTTACTGAAATTTAAATTTACTACTTTTTATCAACTTCACCTTGAGCATGAAGAACATTTTATTCCCTTCTACTCTGTACTTGACTCTTGGTATTGTAGGATGTATCTCTTACAAATCTTCACTCCTTATATCTCACTATGGAACTGGTCATGTTTTCTAGACAAAGAAACATATCCCTCCTCTTTTCAGTTCCTCTCAGTCAGTCCACACTTTACCTGAGCAGCAGGACCCAAAACCTACCACTAGACATCAGCAGTACTGAACAAAAAACGGATTTCTTTGAGCCTTCATAAAGACTCCAGTTTCTATATAAACTGAGTTTCTTTTGCTACAATACAACACTGCTGTTCCATGCTTATGAATAATGTGTACATTACTTGAACATTTGCCTACAGCAGCAGCAGAGAGTGCATCAACTCTTTGTTTTCAGTCAAGTATCTTCCAAGATGTAAGTCAACAACATTTTATGCAAGATGCCTCTTCCCAAAGAGGCATCTCCACACTCAGCAGCCATGGGAGTTCAGAATTAACAGAAGCGTGGGCCAGCCCTGTTCTCAGGGCTGCAAGCACAGAACAAAGCACTTTCATTTGAAGCTCTCAGCTGTACAATGTTTCTTGGAGGTCCTTTCCAACCTTGACAAGCCTATGATTCCTCTTCAGGGCCTACGAGGGCTTTACTTGTTGACATTTAGAGAACAATGAAAAGTCCATCTGTTCCTAGAAGCTTTGCTAATGACAATAATAAAATAGATCTACAGCTACATTTTAAATGCAGAGCCAAGACAGTGGGTTGACCAGCCAACGTAGATCACTTTGAAGACTGTGTGAGGAAGACAAAGAAAGAAAGCAAAAAAAAAAGACATGCACAAAACAAAAAACTGAAACAATGAACCAAACAAACAAAGATTAAAAAAAAACCCACAGACACACCCCCAACAACAAATTCAATTCAACTCCAGTTCAAACAAAACCCTTTTGGGAGTACAAAAGAGAAAAAAAAGAGTATTTAATTACACTAATGTTTAACTGTCAAATAGTTTACTTGCAAATACCAATTCAGTCCTATCTCTCATCTCATTTTCAGAGCTTACTGAACATCAATCCACTTTTGCTGAACTCAGAGCTGTGCTCGTAAAGTTCAGAATGGCAATTTTATTGTTCCTGAGTGATGGGCTCACTGATTAGATTAGACAGAAACATAAGCTGCACTCTAAGTGATACAGATTGAACAGGTGGCCTTCCCTCAGATCTACAGCCTCTTCAAACACTTACAAGTAAAATCCTTCTCTTTTCAATCACATCCAGAAAATATGCATTCAGATACTTAGTCATCCTTAACCTGACATGAAAATGTTCCTCTGGTCTTTAATACATTTCAAACAGCTTGCTCATAAACACATCAGCCTTTCCCAAATACACCAGTAATTCACATGCATGATATAATTTTAACCAAAAAAGGAAAATACAGAAGTTTAGATGGTATCAACATCTATAGTCTGCAAAGTAATATGTATAGATAATAATTCTTCAGGAAAAATTCAAAGGCTTCACATTACCAAGACAGAGTCTAAAAATAATGACTTCGCACGCACTTAAAATTAAAGATCAGACTTCAAAAAGAATGCATTTGAGACTAGGGAGTGAAATAAACCTTACCTGGACAACTTATGCAGAGCGACGACTAAAGCAATGTATGGTTTGCTTAGCAGGTAAAAAAAATGAGCAGTCAGCTACTTCCTATAGATCAAAGTGTCTGGTACAGGCATAATTTTTTTTACTCTTCACAGAAACAAGCAAAGAGGAGAGGGAGAAACAAAGCCATATATAGAATTTTTAATCATAAGACTTTTCACAGAAGGCAATGACTAACTCAGGTGTTTTAGTAGAGTTGCTTTTCTCATGATATTACATCATGTATTATTTATATCATAAGAGTTTACTTTGAAGCTACATCTTTGGCCTGAGGACTTTATGACATAATTCTAAGATGACAATAAACAAAGTGTCAGTGGAGCATGGGGAAAGAAAATAATATTAAAAAAAGACAAAATCTTGCTACCTACACTCATACCCCTCTCCTATTCTCATACAGGTGGAGATGGGTACATAGGGACAGTGTCCTATGACAGATTCACGCACAAAGACAGAGGCACTGCTGCAGTTGGTAAATCAATGCTACTGAGAAAGCGATTAACAACTCTAAGACCTTGGGATAATGAGCTACTCAGAATGACACAAAAGGTCTCTGGACTCATCTCCCAATTAGTCATGCTTAAGGGAAGAAATGTCCAACAAAATGAATGCTAAGGATTACTGACTTTGGAAAAAAAGTTAATTAGATAAGCATTTTGAATAAAATATATACACACACATCTTAAGTCAGTCTACTTTTCTATCACTTTATTCCAAGAAATCTCACACGTGGTACAAAATACTTAAAGGAACCCAGATAAGCCACTTTCTATATTTTATGCAATACTAGAGGTTTTACTACACATAAGAAATTTCTTAGCAAACCTGCTAGTGACCCCAAAATTATACAAGGCTATATTTCATCATATGCAATATATTTCTAGATACACTCTTCTTTTGTGTTTTAGCCTATTATTAATGATTTGCATAACTTCTTAAACAACACTGCTAACAAGTCTCATATTTAATATAGTTTCTTGACCAACATTAGTACTTCACAGTTATGTAGCTTTCCAGCCTAATGTGTCACCTTAAATTTGTTTTAGCAGTATTAAGCAAAGGACAACTGACATAATTAGAAATGTAAGGAAAAACCTCATTGAAAAAATACACGGGTTAAAGATAATAACCAAGAGGTTGGGGAATTGACTAAAGATGTGGAATACCTTGTTTCAAGGCCCCAGATGAGATTAGACCCAGTAAACAGAGAAGCCTGTTTGATCAAATTCTTCCATTATCAAAAGAGAACAGGGTGGAAAAGATAAAAAGTGTCAGACTTTGAGATGTCTCACAAAAGGGAAACATCTTCTGTCTAGTCCTATTATCGATAACATTCCATGTGTTCAGCTCTGGTAATTGAACTGTAGTGCTACAGTCCTTTAACTCTTATTCACCTTGAAAATACTGCTTTTCTCATGCTTTTAAAGGAGCAGTTATGCTGAACATAAAGGAAAAGGAAAGTAAGTATCCTTCAAAGCTACAATATTCAAGAGGAAACATTTCAAGAAACCTGGAGTATTTGAGAGCTAGTATGGAAAGAGTACATTAAATCTAAGATGTCCTGCAAAGAGATAGTTATTTGCTAACCAACTGAACTATACAGAGTTCCTACAGCAGCATGAATGCAACAGCCAACAGTGAAACACTAAATTACCTAGACAACAAATCCTTTAGTCCATTTTTAAATTCAACAATGGAAGTGCACCATTAAACTTGAATGCATATAAATCGCTGTGTATAGTAGAACAATCATAACCTTTTACTAAGGTCTTGTTACTCTCAGTTTTCTGAGTTGAAGCTCCAGAGTAAACAAGTTCAAGGGATAAGTCATTCATTTTTGTTAGGTAGACTTAAAGATGTAAAGATGCTTGAAGGGTGCATTGTCCCAACCAGCATTTGTCAGCTGATTTAAAAAAAAAAAAAAGTTTTTTACACAGAAAAATAATTATTCCAGCAGTGGCCAACTCTACCAAATCTGTTGAGGATACTAAGAGAATAAAGGACCAGATGGTACTCACTCCTCACTCCTTATTTCCATTCAGAGTCTATTCAGGAAATATTTTATGCTAATCAATTATAAGCTTTGAATCAGCAGGTTTTCACATTTTAAAATGCATTTTGAATGTTTTGTTTCTCTGTGCATCAAACTCACTGTGACACTATCTTTTCATTATTCTCCATTTCTATCTTGTTGCTATAATTAACACATCAAACAAGATCATTTTTGAACAGTAAGGCAGCACTTCTCCCCTTACACTGGAGCAGATATATTTCACTAGGGAAACGTGGAAATTAATACTGAGGACTACAGAAAAAAAAAAACAAAACCAACAACAACGAGGAAGGATAGGAAGAAAATGAACAAAGATTTAAAGCTATTTAAGTGAAGAGAAAGAGAGCACAAGAAAAAGGCACAGCTCATGTAGTAACTCTTGCTAGACTTGTTCAGATCTGGTTTGATTTCTAATTAAATTTTCTTGTTCACCAGTTCAAATGACACTTCTTGAAAGTATTTTACATTGAAATAATATTAGCATAAAAAACAATTCTCTGCTCTGGACACCACAGATATTTAGCATTCTGCTGTACTTTCCTAAAAATAATAAAAGCACCTAGAGCGGCTTTATTTCACCAGCAGTAGTCAGGCAACAGAACATAAAAGCAAGAATTCCAACAGCCATCTCTGAGTGGGCAACAAGGGCAATCTATAAAACTCTTAAAGCAAATTAAGGGAGAGCAGAGGGAGGGAGCAGAGCTCTCTTGATTCCAAGCACAAGGGTCATTCAGCTACTACAGAAGAATTTACAGAAGTCACACAGGAAACCTGAAAATATGAAGCCCCTGAGTTCAGTAATAAAAAAGTCTAGTATAACAACACAAATCCTAACTTTTCATAGATCATAAGTAGTAAAGAAAACACCATTAAATGGAAATTAGTGACTAACTCAATGGTTTTTCAGAGCAAAGTAAACTCCCAAGTCTTCTACAAACTTTGGAAAATGACAACTTAAAAATATAATTCATCCAAAAGCATGAACAGACTGCCTAGGTACACCACTCATTGACTTTTCTTCTTCCTAAATTCAAGATACCCATCTTCTGGCAAGGAATACATAGCATTAAGGGAAAGGTCCAAGTAGGATTTCTTTCCCCTCCATCCAAGAATGAGTTTGTGTTTACAACACAAGTGGTGAAAAGGGAAGTTTATTTCCTAGAAAGCGAGATCACAGATTTCAGCCTGCCCCAAGCAATATCAGTAACGGATGATCAAGTCAGATATTATGAAACCAGAATTAATTCAGCAGCAGATGGTGCCGTGTCTTTTCTTCAGCTAAAATGCAAAACATACCAACGGGGTAAAGTTTCAGAGAAGGACAAGGGGATGTTTGTTTAAGTCAGAGAGCACAGAAAAACATCAAAACTAACAAAAAGACAGACAACGGGAGCTTTCCAAAACAAAATCTCCCTTGTAGCTTTCCATTAACAGACTCCATGCAGAAGATGGAGTTATTTCCCAACACTTTGCTATTTAATGCTGTTGATAATTTCTCTTTTATTAGGTGGGGCATTCTTGTCTACTTATAAACTGCTGAACTTCATTAACACAGTTACTTAGATATTTTTCAAAAAAAATTTTACAGCTAATTACAGATGGGTAGTAATTACTCTCTATTAAAATAAAAAGTTTGGTTCATTTTAAGGAACCAGTGAATAGTACTGTAGTCTATTGCTGTTGCTTATCTAGTTACAGAATGATTTATGCAATGCTTAGCACTGTATGGGAAGCATGAAATGAGCATCTCCAGAGCTTATAATACATACCACAGCATACATGTCCATTCATCTGGCATCTGAGGATCTATTCATGGTGGGAAGCTTAAACACAGCTGTAACTGTTTGCAGAACAGCAGCCCAAGAAAGAAAATCAATCTGAGCTGCCACCAAAGTGCTTCAAAACACACCCGTCTAAAAAAGACAGGTTCCTTTCACTCAGCTCCTTCTTTCCTAGTGTAACTAACAGTAGCTGAATCTAGCACAGAGGAAAACAACTTCACTATAAAAGCTTAAGAAGAAAATGCTTAAAAAGAATGCAAAAAGGTGAAAAGGTAGAGGGAGGCATGACAACAACAAACAGCAGATTCCATACGGGGAGAAAAAAAAACCCACAGAGAAACTAGCAAAGTAGAAAAAAACCCCTACATAAGACATCCAGCTGATCACACAGTTCAAGAACTGGGGGTATGAAAAGAAATCTAGCATTCCATAACAAAGCTTCGCAGTGGAAGCTAAAGTAGCAATGGATGAACATATCCCACTTACCTAAACAAAAGTCAACACTGTATCTAACACCATGCCACATCAAGCTTTAGTTGTAAAAATCTCCAATCTCCTCTAAACTGAAGTAGTAATCAATGTGTTTCTCCAGCATACTTCATCTCCCTTTTGGAAAACCAGAAACAGAAGCTGTGTGGTTTTAGTTCAGCAGCTGCACTTACTGCTTCTACTGTTACTAAAAATGTTTACTAGTAGATCCATTATGTTTTGCACACAGTTTCCATACTCCGCAAACATCATTTCACTTTTGTGAAGCAGTGTCACAGCATATTGCAGACACCCAGGGTGGGTATGAAAAGGAAGTTTTTTAGACATCTCAAGGCAGAACTGGGCACCTAGAGCCCAGATCCTAGAGCCTCACTACACACATGAGGAGGAGAGTAGCAACACTCCCATTCAACACTCCCATTTGAGGAATGAAACAAAGCAGATGTCAATCACAGCAGATGAAGCAGTACCAGTGAAGTGCTCTTGCCAAAGTAGGGAAGAAGGCAGACAGACACAGACACACCTAGGATGAGGAAAAGTGGAAACTTTCATTACTTTGTCCTTTATGGATATTAAACATGCCTGATTATAAAACACCATCCCTTGAAGCTTCTTTGTGTTGTGCCCATTAACACAGTTTCAACTGGGCTCCATCTTTCATGAGAACATGCCCAATGTCAAAGCTCCTCAGCTTCCCCAACTGGTACTTCATGTTCTTCTATTGTCCAGTCCACCTGAGGTGTCACCCAAGCATATCAGAGTGACCATCTTCTCTTGACTACTGGTCAACTTGTACAGCTGTTCATCTTTTCACATTGTACTTATTTCTTCTGTTTAAATATGGCATCTCTAACAAATCAACACTGAAGCTTATCATCTATACATCCAGGGCCTCCACTGACTCAGAGTGGATCAAGGCTATCTTTCACCTTTGGAGGGCTACAAGACAGACATTTCCTTCAATGTTCTACATTGTTATTTGGATCCTGTTATGGAGAAGACACAATAGACTCCCTTCCATGCTTTATCAGATACAGTCCTCCATGCAAGACTTCTGGTTAGATCTATCCAAACATTATTATTCTCCAAAAGTTGCTTTGTTTAACATGTATCCAAAAATGCAAAGGACTGAAATCCAACTTTGTCTTCTTAGATCACCACTGCTAGAACATCCTAACAGCGTGGCTCCAAGCTGTGGAGCAAGGACAGGCACTAACCACTGGAGCTGCTTCAATTCCTGTGACCCAGCTCAGGTCTGGTTGGTAAAGGGGTAAAACTAAGTACACTTCTGAGTGCATTGACCCCATCCAGCCTCTTCCACAACAACTCTAAAATGTACTAACAGAGCTAGACCACTGGCTGTTGAGGATCTAAATCCTAGGTAAGAACTCCATCTACTCAACATGCCAGAAGCCTACACACTGTATTTTGCCTGTGGACACCATTAAAGTGGCACGAGACACAAGAATTAGAAACTACATCCTCTTGTGAACTTGAAAAAGTTGCCTATGATGCTGACCACATTTCATAGCCTTCCTGTCAAAACAAAGTTTTCATATGCTGAAAAGACACAAAAGCAAAACTGAAATCTTAGATTTACAAAAAGGATAGCTTTTCACATTTAAAAGAAAGTTCTCTAATCAGATGACTATTTTCTATCATGAGGGCTCTCTGACTTTATCTGAAAACACACTACACACAGTCACACAAAGAGCAAAACTCTTTGCTGAAGTTGCACACCATCATCCACAAAGTCCACAAGTCTTTCAGTGGTGGGTGACTAGACAAAAGTGTTTTCTTAATTGGGAACTTAACATTAGTTACTGGATTATCTGCCAAACTATTTTCAGCTTTCATGCTTCACTAAACCGGAGTATTTAGCTCATCAGTCACAAACCCATTATTACACTGAAGAAAATGGGGAGCAATTAGCATACAAGATGATAGCTTAAAGCTGGTGCTAATTGGAAAGAAAGAAGTATTTTTCATTCCTGTTGGATACAATTAGGTGAGACAACCAGGTTCTGGAAAAACAATTTGCTGAACAATTTCAGTGGTGTCTATTGTATAACCTGTGTTTAAAGTCTAAGCAAATTCATGCCTTTGCAGTATCTTGCATCCACGGGGGTTGCAAACTAAAAGCTGGTCCAGCTGTAGAGCGAGCCTTGTTCAGAAACATACATACAAAACACAACGACTGATTCATCACAACTCTGGAGATCATCACCAAACTAAGCTCAAGTTGCCAAAAAGAGCTGAAGAACAAAACCAACAAGGAAACAGAATGTAATAGTCGTAATGCACGGTACAGCATGGCACCAATACAGTGAGTTGCAAAATCAGTTGAATTATAGGACTGCACAAAATACACCATCAGAAATAAAAGAAAACCATCTACAAAGAGCTACTGGTGCATGCTTTTGTTCATGACTGCTAAACAGAGAGGGGGAAATCTTGTACATGAATAGTTAATTTGCCAAAAGGAAGAAAGAAGACAGGAGGAAAAATGCAGTCCTTCATTATTAGTGAACTGCACTCAGGCACAAAGTGTTAGTTGGACAATTATACTGCAGAAATACACCTTACAACATTGGGGATTTGTTGTCAAGAACTACAGCTGGTTGACTTTAATTTACTTCTGCAAATTCTTTATCATATATTACTCCTAATCTATTCATCACACACATACAATTACAAATATATTTCTACCAGTAGGTTTTTTTATTTAATTCCAAGCTGCAACAAACCTCTGTATTTGTAAATGAACTTCTACATCACTATTTATTTTGGCTCAGAACATATTTAATATTTTCTTCAAATGAGAGAGCAGTCTGTAAACCTGTAACACGCCCTATTTTTAGGATCACACCTATCTCATATTTTCCTTTTTAAAAATACAGGCTAATTATGCTTTGGCATAATACTTTCCTGTACATTATGTGAAAAATGCTTCAACAGATAGCACTTTCAAAACCATCTTTCCCCCCAGAAAATGCTACTGCAACCAGACTTTAATGAAGAACCGCAGCATACACCCCGTGTTATCATGCAGGGGTGGTGCTTCTCTGTTTACTGAAAATGTTATTGCACCGTTCCCCCAACACCATGTACCAGCAATAGCACCCAGTAACATCGCTTATTTCTACATCCTTCAGAGGAAACAAAAACCTAAGAAATCACCCTCTTCGTCTTCCTGAACAACCCTTGAATTCTCTAATGTAAGATTGTCCAAGGACCCACTGAGACAGATAGATCTTCCCCTAGTCTGATTTCTTGTGGTATCATACTTCAAGTGTGCCAGCATAAAGAAACTTCTTTAAAGTAAAGAAATAAATCAACAGACAGTATCATAATTAAACCCCAAATATTGACACAGGTATACATAAACAGACATAGATATGCACACACATACATGTATTTCTCCTTATGCTTCAATCATGTAAAGACATCTTGGAAATCTAAGCATTCATGGGCTAAACTGGAAGTTCTTCTAACAATAAAATAGTATTTTCACACAGAAAACCGAGAAGAACCAGGAGCTCACTGATGAACAGCAGATTTTTATCTCTGATTAAAGAGCCATTTGAATTAACTGATGTTTTAAAATTATTTAAGCTCCCCTCCCATCGTGTCTTCTACATACACCTAATTCCTATGTACTTATGGGAGTCCATCCCTCTGGTATGTGAGGTTAGACATAGCCTCCGCGGGATAAAAGCCTTTATCCTTCTAAAAATATCAGTGTGCCAGGATCCACTCTCGCAAAGCTCTGTGATGCAAACGGCATCGCCACAGTCCAGGGGCTCTGCTTCCATGAGTAAGCACTAGCAGCACCTGGCTATTATTAGCTGGAGTATTTTTAAGGTCACTGCTCAAAATTAGAGAGAAATGACTGAGAAAGACCTCAGAATGGCGGGGGTTTTCCCTTCTACTTTGGCTATCTCCCACTGCTGTGAGGAAAAAGAGGCTCCGCAGGAGCCGAGGCGAGGCAACCCCCTCTCTGCAGGGAAGATGTGCCTGGCCGCTGTCCCTGCGCGGGTGGGCGCCGGGAACGCGCCG
>VZTH01013916.1:0-11862 GCA_013397815.1 Aleadryas rufinucha | reverse complement strand
TGTGGGAGATCCCAGCCCTGCTCCTGGAGCTCCATCTCAATGTCACCAGGATGACTTGGAAAAGGGCTCTNGTGGGAGATCCCAGTCCTGCTCCTAGAGAAAAACGGGAATCTGGGAATGTGTGGGAGATGCCAGTCCTGCTCCTGGGGAACAACAGGAATCAGGGATCATTGTGGGAGATCCCAGCCCTGCTCCTGGAGCTCCATCTCAATGTCACCAGGATGACTTGGAAAAGGGCTCTGAAAACAGGGAGCAGGGAATGAGAACAAGGAATTTTGTCAGTCTGGGAACCTGGAAATGGAGGGAAATGGATCCATGGTTTCCTATGGATCCTCCTCCACACTGGAGTACTGGGAAGGATTTGTCCCATCCCATCCCGAGGTGCCTTTGGACACGGCGCCGTCGGAACCGGGCACGGAACAGGTTCTCCCCAAAAACCCACGCGCAGAATCCAGCAGGATCCTCATACCTCCCGTTTTCCAGGCATTGCCGCATTCCCGCATTCCCACGTTCCCAGGAACTCCTGGCGGGGGCCCACGGAAGGCGCGGCTGGCGCTGCTCCGCCGGTCTCCGGTGTTGACATTCCCGGGAAGAGCGGGAGGCAGAATCTGTCGCGGGGAGAGCACGAATCCCCCGAAATAGATCCCGGTGCTCCGTCTAAATTTAACATTCCATGTTCTCCTCGGAATGGGCTCGGCTCCGGCAATTAAGGAATGATGGGGATGATTAAGGATCGCTCCCGCGCTTCGCATTTAGAGCCTCTCTCCCACTCCTTCCCTGAATAATAATTCCGTGCCTCTGCAACGCCGGCAGAGCATTCCCAGGAAAGCCGGAGGTAAAAGGGAAGGGAAATGAGGGAAAGGAGTCATTCAATGGATCAGGGAGAGGGATAAATCCCCTTTTTGCTTATCCCAAATCCGGGATAGGGTTGGGATCCCGGCTGGGATCATCCTGAGGTCTCAGGTGAGAGGGAACAGCTCTGGAATGGGATGGAAGCATGGGAATGTTGCTGCTGGAACTGGGATGCATCCAGGCTCCATTCCCGGGCTGGAATGGCGTTATCCCGGCATGGATTGGGTGGGAAGGATCCCAAAAACTCATCCCATTCCATCCCCAGCACCTCCCACGATCCCAGGTTGCTCCAAGCCCTGTCCAGCCTGGCCTTGGACACTTCCAGGGATGGGGCAGCCACAGCTCCTCTGGGAATTCCATCCCAACCAGGAATTCCTTCCCAATATCCCATCCATCCCTGCCCTCTGGCAGTGGGAAGCCATTCCCTGTGTCCTGGCACTCCAGCTCCTGGTGAAGATTCCTTTTCCAGCTTCCAGGAATTATCCCGGGAGGCGACAACACTGGGACAGTCCCAGATCCATCTCATCCTACCCATGGGATTTCCCTGTGCCTGTCCTTGTCCGATATTCCCAACACTGCTGCAGATCCATGGCCTCCGGAGACTCATTCCTGCTGATCCATGTCCTGTCCGTGCCTAACCAGATGCTAATTTATTAATTAAATGCTGTGGTTAATGACAGGATGAGGATTAATGAGGGCCAATCCCACAGAGAATTCCTTGGGAAGAGACAGCTCCGTGCATCCAACGCTGTCCTGGGATGTTTGGGAAGCTCAGGACTCACGGAAAGTCCTTGGAGATGCTCCAGGCCAGTCCCAAACCATTTAGAATGGAATTATTCCCATGGAATTATCCCGTGGCTGGTGCTGCTGGAAGCAGCTCCGGGCGGGAGCATCGGGAGCGCCGGCTTGGATCTGTCAGGGCAAGGCTGGAACGGAGAGAATTCCTCCCAGAAAATAATTCCATGGACAAATTTCACCTGGAAAAGCTCCTTGCAAGCAGCTTTGGATTTTCCTGGCCAGATACAAATAAATTACGGGATGACTCCCGCGGCAGCTGCTGGGAAACGCACGGGAGGAGATTTTCGGGATGAACTCCGAGCTCTGGCTCAGTTTTCCTTCCATCCCTCCCTCTTCCCAGCGGGATGGCTCTGGAATTGTGGGGGATGGGCAGCTCTGGATGCGCTTTCTGGAAATCTCTCTCCGGAAGTTCCTTTGGATTTGGCTGTTGGCTCCAGCACGGGAGCCAAGGAATCCATCAGTGAAATATCATGGAAATCATGGGAGAAAACAGAGCCTGAGGAGCTCACGGAGGAGAAATTTGGCTCTTTGGTTGGGATTGTCGGGATTCCAACTCCATGGATCAGTTGGAATTAAATGATTCGGGGTTGGAACGAGACCTTTAAGACCCCTCCCAACCCAAATCCCGTCATAATTCCATGGATAACAAATTTTTCTCTGGATAACGCAGTTTAGGCGGCTGCCGTGGTGCAGGAATTCCTGGGAATCATTCCGAGAGGAGAAATCCAAGGATTGCAGCAGCTCCCTCCTCACCTCATCTAAAATTAACTCCGCTCCTGAGCTGCGTTTAAGCAAAACCAGTTGCCATGGCCACGCCGGGGGCTCCAGGCTGCAGGAAAACCGGGAATTCCGGGATAATGAACATCCCTAGAGGATTCTCAGGATCCACCTGTTAAACCCATGGTGCCCAGGAATTGGGAATGGAAATTCCCCCTCTTTTCCCGTGGCTGAGATTCGGGATCAGGTTGGGCGAGCTGGAGGAAAATGTGGAATGAAAAGAGGTGGATAACGGGAGGCCGGGAGGGATCCGAGGGGATTTCTGGGAATGTTCGGATCCTGAGGTCTGCTGGAAGGCACCGGAACGGGAGCTGAGCCTGGGAGAGGGACGCTGATATTTATAGAACCTGATTAATCCTTGATTTGCTGCCGCTCAAATTCCGGTTGGGAATCAAACCCGTGCTCCAGGCCTGCTGGGGGCTCTGGAAAAAGCAGGAAAAGAGCCCTGATTCCATGGAAAGGCAGGAAAAGAGCCCTTATCCTACAAGAGAGGCAGGAAAAGAGCCCCATTCCTACGGGAGAGGCATTTCCAGGGTGAAACATTGGATTTATTTCCAATTTCTCTCCCTAATTCACTCCCAAGCAACTTCCCCCCCAAAAAAAGGGAATTTTTTACCAACTTAGGGCTGGAACAACGGGAAAATCCCACTCTCCTGCTGATTTGGGACTTCGGATGGGCACGGAATTCATAATAAAGTTTTTTTTATCCGGAATAAGGGTTTGGGAATGGTTTGGTGTGGATCCGTGTCCATATGGACAATCACAGACCCCTACGGACATCGCGGAGCGGATCCTCCGGTGCCATAAATCCCAGAATCCGAGCTGCCCTGTTCCCTGCCGCGTTCCCGCTGATTTACATCCACGCTTTTGACTCCGACTCTGACACCGAGCCATCGAATCCGGAAAAACGAGCTCGGCTGGGACACGTGGCACAACCTCCGGGTCCCCAATTATCCCTCCGGAGAGGCGGGAGAGGCCGCTCATCCGCAATTTTCCCTCGCCCTTTGGAATATTCCTGGCAATTAACGGCGCTGATGGGCGTGGAGTCGTCGGGAGGAAGGGAAAGAAGGATTTTTATGCCTTCAAAAAGCGGCCGCCGGGTCAAGGATCCGTCGCGTGCGCCGTGACCGGAATTGCAGGCGAGGGCAGCGTTTGTCATTCCAATGGTTCTGTCGGAGCGGCTCTGGCACGAGGATGGAGAAAAACCAGGGAAAATGGAAAAAAACAGGGAAAATAGGGAAAAACCAGGGAAAATGGAAAAAAAACAGGGAAAACAGGGAAAAACCAGGGGAAACAGGGAAAATACCAACCATGGAACGTCCCAGTCCCAGCCCGGATCCGTCCTGTGCTCCGCAGGGTTGGGATTTGGGTGGATGAAGGTTTAAAGCACCTTTGGGGCAATGGAAATGACTTGGTGCCGGTGCTGGAATATCAGGATTTCCAGGTATTTTAGGGAAATTCAGCTTTCCCCGCCATTGCGGTCATGGATTTGCTGGCTGGGATGGGAGATGGGAATGATCCCAGTGGGAAAAGGCGAGGAAGAGGAGGAAGAGGAGGATGAGGGAAGGAGGGAGAGAAAGGATTTGTCCGTCACTGCTCCCTGGGAGTTTGAATTCCCTGGAATGCTGAGCTCCGGGTGGGATTTGGAAATCCTGGAGCTGTTGGTACCCAGAGCACAAACAGGGAACAACCTCAGCTCTATTTTTATCCAGACCTTTTCTCTCCCTGCCTTTTGTATCCCTTTTTTTCCCCCCCTTCCCAATCCCTCCCCCCTCCGCTCCGTCTCTTCCTTCGCCTCTCCTTCATTTTCCTTCCCTTTGGAGCATCCCGCTAATTAGAGCTGCTAATTAGCGCTGCTAATGAGTTCGTGTTTGTGCATCCAGCAAACGAACGTGCCGGGCTCCGAGGGCTCGGCGTGGGATGGTGGCGTTGGAATCCCTGGGAATAGGGGAGGGAATGGGTGGGAATGGGCAGGAAGGAGTGGGAATGGATGGGAATGGATGGGAATGGGAATGAAAGAGCTGGATTTCTCCTCTGGGAATAATCCCAGGAGCCTTGGAGCCCCAACACTTTCTAAATCCCATTCCTTAAAATATTNTGGGAATGGGTGGGAATGGGCAGGAAGGAGTGGGAATGGATGGGAAGGAG
Organism: Aleadryas rufinucha; assembly: GCA_013397815.1. NCBI lineage: Eukaryota > Metazoa > Chordata > Aves > Passeriformes > Aleadryas > Aleadryas rufinucha. The sequence continues at coordinate 7,287 of VZTH01013916.1, read as the reverse complement.
TGGGAATAGGAATTGAAGAGCTGGATTTCTCCTCTGGGAATAACCCCGTCAGCCTTGGAGCCCCAACACTTTCTCAACCCCATTCCTTAAAATATTCCAATATTTACAAGCAACATCCCAAAAAATCCTGGCTCCGGACAGGAGGAGAAGCTCCAATAAAAGGCAAATTTGGTGGAGAATTGTCCAAGCTGTCCCAAACACTGCAGGGGACTCCAGACCCACTTCCAGGGAAATATTTCAACAAATTCCTTTAATCTCTTCATCCATCTTTTTTTTTTAGGAGATGGAACAACTCCATCCCGAGCCAGAGGTTCCCGGAGTAATTCCAGTGGGAGCAATTCCTGCTGATGAGTTTGGGCTTCATTTGTTGAAGGGAGGGAGGGAAAAAAAGATCAAAAGGAATTTTTTTTTGCAGGAAAAGCGGCAAAAAAGGCTGGGAATGGCGGGGGGAAAAGCTATTTTGGGATTCAGAAGAATCAGCTTGAAAATCGCCGGAGTTTGGGATGGATCCGTAGGGATTTGGGATGTGGGAATGAGGAGGCTGCAGCTCCGGCGCTGCTCCTGGGGCTGGGCAGCCTCTCCTCTGCTTCCCACTTGGAAAAATATTCCCTGGAGAATTCATGGAAGCGCTTTGTTCCCCCCTCGCCCCTTCCCACGTGATTCCCACATCAAAGCATCCAAGGATTCCTTGGAGCTCCGCTGGCTGCGGAGTTGTTCCCACTTCAATAAAAATCTGGGCAGATTTTCTCCTCCTCCCTGGAAAACTCGGGATTTTGGCCCCTCTGGAAGGGCGGGAATGACCCCTGGGAAGGGAGAGCTGGAGCTCATCCTTGTGCTTCGGAATTCCAGGAGCAAAAACTCCTGGAATCCCATCCTGCCTGCAATCCCCATCCCTGGAGGTGTCCAAGGAATTCCTGGAAGTGGCACTCGGGGCTCTGGGTGACAAGGATTGGACTCGGTGACCTTGGAGAGCTTTTCCAGCCTCAAAAATCCCGGGATTTTTTTTCCCTGATCATTCCCGAGCTGTTTCTTTCCTGATTTTCCTGGAAAACCCAGAGCAGTTCCTTTTACCAGGACTTTTTCCCTCCTGTGGGATGCGACCGGAGGCCTCCTGGATGACTTTGGAGTCGGGAAATTCCCGGTTTTGGGACAAACCCCTGAGCCCGGGCACAAACAGGGAAGGAAAAGGGAAATATTCCATAAAAAACGAGGTTGAACCGGGATGTGACAACACAATGGGAATATTTGGGACAAAAAAAATTACCTTGGGCATGGAAAGGACCTCGGAATTCCCCTCCTCATGGCCCTTTTCCATGGAAAGGACCCTGGAATTCCCTTCCTCTCTGTGCTGATCCCTGTGAGGGCTGAATCCCTAAAAAACCCATGGATATTTATTCCCTGGAGCTCCATGGAGCAGTTGGAATGCTGGGACAGCATTCCAGGGATGCAGGGGGGACAATCCCATGGATGTGACAACGGAAGGTGACTTTTAACCCCCTCAGAGCCACATCCCGAGTGTTTTCCATGGGTTTTTTCCCTGTTTTTTAACTCCCTGCTCTTCCACCCTCATCCATCCCCCCCGGCAGCCACAGGGATGAATTCCCGTGATAAATTCCCGCTGTTTTGCTGTTTGAGGGATCGGGACAGGCTGGGCGCTTCGAGGAGATTAATTTTTGATTTATGGCCGACTCCCGGGATTTATTCCCGTCCTTCTCCGCAGGGAAAGGCAGCTCTGGAAATGTTTTAAATTCCAAGGGTTCTGCTGGAAAAGGGGGGGTCAATCCATTAATCCCAACCCTCAATCCCACTCCTCGAAACTCGGGAAAAGCCTGGGCCACCCCCCAACCCCCTCCCCCCGATCCCAAATCCCACTGGGATCATCATTCCCACTCCCGGGCAGGGATGAACGTTCCGGAGGCGCTGAGCTCGGCAAGGATCGATTCCCTCCGCAGGATCAACAAAGCAATTTGCTGTCTCGGGATATTCCTGCCGGGAATAATAAGCAGCTGTGGAAGTCTGGCCTCTGGAAAAGCTTGGAATTTGGGAGGAGCTGGGAAAGGCAGGGAGTGGGGAAAAAAAGGACTGGGAAAAGAAAGAGGGAATTCCAGGTGGTTTTTTCTCGGGTGATTCATCCGTTAAGGGATCCTTGGGAGCTGGAGAAGGGGGAAAAGGGAAGGGATTTTGGGAAGGGATGTGGCAGGGCAGGAATTCAGGGAAAGGACAGGAATTCAGGGATGTGGACAGGAAAAAGGAAGGGATTTAGGGATGTGGCAGGGCAGGAATTCGGGAATGTGAACGGGAAAAGGGAAGGGATTTAGGGATGTGGCAGGGCAGGAATTCGGGAATGTGAATGGGGAAAAGGAAGGGATTTAGGGATGTGGCAGGGCAGGAATTCGGGGATGTGAATGGGGAAAAGGAAGGGATTTAGGGATGTGGCAGGGCAGGAATTCAGGGATGCAAACAGGAATTTGGGGATGTGAAAGTGTCCCTGTGGGGTTTGGGGACAGCCCCGCTGCTGCTCAGTCCCTCAGTTCTTTCCCATTTCATCGCTTCCCTCTTTTCCTTCCAGGACTTTTCCAGGATTTTCCCTCCAGGATCCACGGCCGAGTTCTCCCAAGGACTGTGGGAAGCCAGCAGAACCCAGTGATCCCATTCCAACCTTTTCCCCGTGGAATGGGAAGCCCTGGACACGCTGGATGCTGCCCGCAGCCCTTTTTCCCATCCCAGGAAATTCCCGCGGGTTGGATTCATCCTAAGGGCAGGAATGTTCTCGGCCGTGTCCTTCTTTCCGCACCATTTCCCACCTGGATTTTTGCTCCAGTGATTCCGAGATGTTCCAGCGGCAGAAACTGGGGATGTGCTGCGATCTAGTGGTGAAGGAGAATCCTGGGATTCGCTCCGGGCTGGATTCAGGCTTCCCAAGCGGGATTTTCCAGGCTGTTTTCCCGGGAAGAGCCTGATTCCCGCAGGATCCAAGAGATCCTGGACGGGCAATTCCTCCATCAAATCCTGCTCGGCTCCTGGAGGGGCACAGATCCCACCCAAAACGCTCCGGACACATCCCAGCAAACAAATCCAAGGGGGAATTCTGCCTGGAATGCTCCATGAGATCAGCACAGAGCTCTGGAGCATCCCTGCGCCTGAGGGTGGAATATCCTTAATTAGAGGGAGATTTTTAATTAACAGTCAAACTCGGCTTTCCTGCTTTTCCTTCCTTTCCTGCTTTTCCTTCCTTTCCTGCTTTTCCCTCCTTTCCTGCATTCCCTGACCTTCCCTGCTGGAATTATTTTCCTTTTTCCTTCCCCCAAATCCCGCTCTCCCCAAACCANTTTTTAATTAACAGTCAAGCTCGGCTTTCCTGCTTTTCCCTCCTTTCCTGCTTTCCCCTCCTTTCCTGCATTCCCCTCCTTTCCTGCATTCCCTGTCCTTCCCTGCTGGAATTATTTTCCTTTTTCCTGCCATGATTTTCTTTCCCCCAAATCCCGCTCTCCCCAAACCAGGATCGCCCTCAGCTCCAGCCCCATCCCAGCCTCCGGTCCCCGGGAATTTTGGCCTCATCCTTTGGATATTCCCTGCTGCCAGGGCTGGAATCCAGGAGCTGTGGCCTCCAGGAACAACCTGTGAAGAATTCCAGGATCTCTGAGACTGGAAAATCCCTCCAGGATCATCAAACTCTGCCCGATCCCCACCCTGAGCACCGAGTGCCACATCCAGGAATTCCTTGGACACCTCCAGGAATGAGGGGATTCCAAACCTCCCTGGGCAGCCCCTTCCAAAGCCTGGTCGCTTTTTCCATGGAAAAATTCCTGCTGCTGTCCCAGTGGGATGAAGGCAACGCTTTCGGGATCGCCACTATGTCACTGATTTTCCCAGGTGCCGATTTTCCCATCCCCGTTTCCCATTCCCGGCTGGGAATTCCCGGTGCCACAGCTCCGGGATTTGCGGCTCGGGATTTGGAAAGGATAAATTCCTGGAGCGGGGACAGGCGGGGACAGCAGGTGGCACTCCCCGACCGCAGACAGCCCCAAACCGCGGCTTTTTGGGATTTTTGGGAATGTCAGGTGGGATTTTCCATCTTTTTGTGCTGGCGGAGCTCTGGGATTGCGAATTCCAACAGCTCCGGAGTTGGATGCTCCTGAAAGGAGCGATCCCTTCTCCTTTAATTTCAATGATTGGCTCCCAAGGGAATCCACTTTGGAATTTGTGCTGCTTTTCCCGCTGATATGGAATTTCTGGAATGATAAACTCGGGATGAGTTGTTTAAATCCCAATCCAGGTTTTAATTCCTGGATTAAAAGGGAATAAACAACGAATGAGGCCAAACCCCTCTGCCCGTGGATACAGCTGGGAAAAGCTTCATGTCCTGGGATTCTTGGATGGGAGGATCCAGGGAGGAGGAGAAGCTGCTGCTCCATGAAAACTGAGTTCCTGGGATGTGTATCCATGGAAATTGGGTTCCTGGGACACGCATCCATGAAAACCGAGTTCCTGGGATGCTCATCCATCACTGTCCCAAAAGCCTCCCCCCAAATCCATCATTCCAAAGGCTTTCAGGCCAATCAATATTTTTCCAAATGGATTGGAGGAGCTCATTTTCCCGGTTTTCCATCCCGTGATTAAGCGGGATAATTGGATTGCTTGGAATCTCCGGGGAGGAGCCAAGGGAAGGGACCTTCCGTGGGGTCTGGAGCGAGGAGGAAGATCCAGGGTGGATCTGGGAAGGGATTTCCCTGCTGGGAAACTCCCAAATTCCAGCTGATTCCAGCGCTCCCCTGTCCCAAACGGATCCTGGAATTTCAGGATGCATTTTCCATCCCATTTATGTGATTTCTCTGGAGTTTCCAACTTTTCCTTTTGGGAATTTCGATCATTTTTACACCGGATTTGGTTGTTCCCATAGGGCTGGGAGGCACATCCCGGTTTTCTTTCCTCCATGAGCAGATTCCAAGCTTTTCCTCTTGCTCTCCACCTCTTCCAGAACCTCTTCCAGAGGCATCTCCATGGAAAAATAAGGGAATTTTGGCTCAAAGAGCTGAGCCCTGTGTCGTGTAAATCAGATTTTGTGAGGGGCAGGAGGCCAGTGGCCTCTTCCAGATGGGGTTTTCCATGGGAACTTCCCCAAAAAAAAGGGATATTTCAGTTCCTTCCCACTGTTCCTGGCCATGAATGGGAGAGAAGGGAAAAACCTTGCAGGAAAAAGTGGAAAAAAAGGGAAAAAGGGAATTTTTCAAGGTGCTGAGCAGCTCCAGAAGTGCAGCTTGCCCTTGGATCCCTCTGGAATTCTCCGGGATCAGCATCTTGGAGGAGCAGTCAGCACTGCCGGAGGGGCAGCTCCGGAGTGAAATTCCCTTCTCCCGCCCCAAATCCAGCAGGATCCGGGTGGAAAAGGCAAAGCCCGGTGAAATCTGATGTTCCCAAAGCTGCAGCGTCAGGGAGAAGATCCCTGACTTTGGTGACATCCTTGGAAAAATGTCCCCAGATTTAACTCCGGGATTTTTTTGTCCTTCGTTGCTGATCCTTGAGGACAGTTTGGCTTTTTCCCGGTTTTCCCCAGGACTTTTTCCTGGTTTTCCCCATGGCTTTTCCTGTTTTTTCCCAGCTCCCGGCAGCTGGGGATGTGGGTCTGGAATTCTGCTCCATCCCAGAATATTCCTGATTGATTTATCTCCCTCCTTTGCCAGCAGCTGCTCCCGGCATCTGTTATTCCATAGGGAATTTGGGATTTCCAGCTCCTTCCCCACATCCCCCCAAGAAGATTTCTTCCCTCTGGCGATCCAGCAAAGCCGGGGATCCACATGGAATTTCTGACACGGGAATTCTTCCCTCGTTTCCATGGGATGGCGACACCTGGGAATGGATTTTTTGGGATAAACCAGGCGATGGATGGATCAGGGGAGGGGGGATTCTGCCCCCTCAGGTGAGACCCCCCTGCAGAGCTGCTCCAGCCCTGGAATTCCCAGCTCAGGAAGGACCTGGAGCCGCTGGAGCAAATCCAGAGGATGCTCCGGGATGATCCGAGGGATGGAGCAGCTCTGGAGTGAGGAAAGGCTGGGAAAATTGGGATTGCTCAGCCTGGATAAGGGAAGCTTTGGGATGATCCAGTTGTGACCTTCCAGGAGCTGAGCGAAGGGACAGGAAAGATGGAAAAGGACTTTGGAAAAGGGCCAGGAGTGACAGGAAAAGGGGGAATGGGCTCAGAGTGAAAAAGGGGGAATTCCAGTTGGATATTGGGAAGAATCTTTCCCTGTGAGGGTGGGGAGGGGCTGGGATGGAATTCCCAGAGAATCCGTGGCTGTCCCATCCCTGGAAGAGTCCAAGGCTGGGTTGGAGCAACCTGGGATTGGGGAGGGTGTCCCTGCCCATGGAATGGGATGAGTTTAAGCTCCTTTCCAGCCCAAACCATTCCCTGATTCCATGAATCATTCCATGATTTGCTCAGGCATATCCGATAGATTTCATTTACATATTTTCATATCGACAAAATCAAATACTTCATCTTTTTATGTTCAGTTTAGCAGCGAGACGAAAGCCAGGCTCACCCCGGCGCTTCCCGAGCTCCACCTCCATCAATCCCAGCTCTGCAGCCTCAGCAGAAAACCGGGAATTTAATAAAAACCTTGGGAAGGGGAGGCCACAAATCTCACTGGGAGTGGGGGAGCTTGAAGGAAACCGAGAACTCTGAGTGGCCGCGGAGATGTCCGGGCTCGGGAGGTCACCTCTGCTGGTCACTCAGGGGGGCAGTGCCAGCAGTGCCACCAGTGCCACCAGTGCCAGCAGCTGATGTCGCACCCCGAGCCGAGCGGTGCCACTCGCGCTCCCCTCCAGCAGCACCGGGGGACGCTCCTCGCCCTTGGAGGAAATGGAAAAACGTCCCCGAATTTCACTCCAGGGTTTTTTTTTTGTCCTTTGTTGACGATCCTTGAGGATGGTTTGGCCCTCGGGGTGACCCAAACTCGTCCTCCCCTTCCCCAAAATTCCCGTTTCTGTCCCGGGATTGCGCCTTTAGGATTGCGAGGGGTCAGCTCCTCGCCCTTAGGGGAACACAGAGCCCCCCGGGGACCCTCCGCACCCTCGGGGTGACCCAACCTCGTCCTCCCCTTCCCCAAAATTCCCGGTTTTGCCCCCCGGATTGCGCCTTTAGGATCGCGAGGGCTCAGCCCGGCGCTGCGCGGCTGCGGCCGCTCATTAAGGGCGCCCCTAATGAGCTCCTCCCCCTGCTCAGCCCCCTCTCCTCCAGCCCGTGCCTTCCTCCCTCCCTTCCCTGCCTCTTCCGCCTCCTCCTCCTCC
>VZTH01013915.1:52865-66767 GCA_013397815.1 Aleadryas rufinucha | reverse complement strand
CGGACACCCCCGCCCGGCCCCGTCCTCCCCCCCGCTCCTCTCCCCCTCCGGCTGAGGACGGATATTTTAATTTATTTATTTTTAATTGCGTGGAAATGAGGGGTTTTGCTGCCATCTAGCGATGCCCCGGCTCCCTCCCGCGCCGCTCCTCCCGTGGGTTTGCAAGGAGAGGAGCCAGCTGCAGAGTAGCCTTTATTCTTACTTTCCCTTGCTATTTTCCATCTAACGCGTTGCTCTTCTGCCTTGACATCGCCTTTATGAAGCGTCTGAAAATTAGCAGTGATTTTATGGTCTTTAAAGTGCTTAATGTTTTTGAGCCTTGCAAATTTCACCGCTCTGAAAGCCATAAAGATCTCATTTCTCTTTGTAAATTGAGACAAGCAACTCATGATTTTGAAGTTCTTCAGCTCTTGCATCAAATTCTCAGTAGGTACAGAGCACTCGAGTGTGGCTCAGTGGTGTATTATATTCTCAATAATACGTTTACAATCGCTGTTGTACAGCTGTTTTCTTCCCTGTGAGTTAATAACATAACTAAATTAGCACTGAAATCAATCAAAACCGTTTTAAAATACAATTGCTGTATTCTACCTAGTCCTATGCTGCTAAACCTTCGTGCTAGAGAAACTCCTGATCTGGTGGTTGGTCGATCAGAGGATTTAATTTCAGAAAAAGCAGCGGGATGCTGAGTTGGCTGGAGATGGACAATTTTTTCTCGCTGCTTTTCTTTCTGTTTTAGGCAGCCTTGAGCTAACTGTACTCTGTAATTAGCAGGTGTGGCTGTAGAACATGGAAATACACCTGGACTAGCCTCAATCTAAGCTCAGGTACCAGTTCTAGTATAAAAAGAGGCTTGTAGGATGGTGTAACATCTCTGAAGGGCTGTTGGGTGTAAGCCACCTTTCTGTTGGGTTAGATGCATTAATTACCCGTTTGTGTTGTAAATTAAGTGATAAGGGGGGATTGGTTTGGGGCAGGTGCCACCTGTCAGCCTTCCCCTGAAGTCTGTGCAGACGAGCGGGGTTAAAGAGGCTTTCAGGAGAAGCGGTGACTTCTCACTCAGGGTGCACTTGCCCTACAAAGGGAATCCGAGGGAATCCCTCCTCCTGCAGTTCCAGCGTTCCTTGGTTCAGGCAGAAACGTTCCCCAGCGTGGTCCAGCCTCTCCTAGGCCTCGTTCCCATTGTGCTTTGTCTGGCTTTTGGGATCCCTGGAAACGTTCCATTTCTTACTCATGAACATTTCAAAATGGGGTTATNTCTGTTTTAGGCAGCCTTGAGCTAACTGTACTCTGTAATTAGCAGGTGTGGCTGTAGAACATGGAAATACACCTGGACTAGCCTCAATCTAAGCTCAGGTACCAGTTCTAGTATAAAAAGAGGCTTGTAGGATGGTGTAACATCTCTGAAGGGCTGTTGGGTGTAAGCCACCTTTCTGTTGGGTTAGATGCATTAATTACCCGTTTGTGTTGTAAATTAAGTGATAAGGGGGGATTGGTTTGGGGCAGGTGCCACCTGTCAGCCTTCCCCTGAAGTCTGTGCAGACGAGCGGGGTTAAAGAGGCTTTCAGGATAAGCGGTGGCTTCTCACTCAGGGTGCACTTGCCCTACAAAGGGAATCCGAGGGAATCCCTCCTCCTGCAGTTCCAGCGTTCCTTGGTTCAGGCAGAAACGTTCCCCAGCGTGGTCCAGCCTCTCCTAGGCCTCCATTGTGCTTTGTCTGGCTTTTGGGATCCCTGGAAACGTTCCATTTCTTACTCATGAACGTTTCAAAATGGGGTTAGAAAATTAGCTGTTAGTTAAAACCTGCCTCCTTTGTTAGAGGTTTGCCTTCAGTCCCGGGCTCTTCTTTCCGGCTGTGCTTTGAACTCCTGTGGTTTCCTGTCCTGTTCCTGTGCTCTTCCATCTCGGTTTGCACCTGTTGTCACTCGTGTCCTGTGCTGTGTTGTTCCCACGTTTGCGACACCGTCTCTTGGTTGAGAAGAAACAACCAATTTCTGGTGTGTTCTTACATTATCTCGAGGAGTTTTCATCTCTAAACCAGCAGAAAGCTCAGATCTCTTCCTGTGCAGTCAGATTTCCAGGGATTGTTCCGTAGCCATTTGATGCCATAAATCAGAATTGGATTATCATAGCGATTCCTGTGAAGTGTAAATTTTTGTGGTTTTGCTCTGCTTCCCCCTGATAGAGAACAAAGCTCCAGGGATTGCTTTTTCTGGTGGTTTGGGCTGGAAGGGGATGATCATTTCCTGTACAATTTCTTAGTCAGACCTTAAATATGTGGGGAAGCTTGTCTGAACTCCTGACTGCTCCGTGGGCTCCAGCCTTGCATGTTAACTCTAAAATGGTTGTGCTCCTTGAGAGGTTATTGAGGGACCTCTCTCTCTCTGCACTTCTCTTTTTGCAGGGGCAGGGTCTTGATTTGACTACAAACCGTGCCAGACTTGCCAAATAAACTCTTAAAATTAGAGAGGGTGTGAAATTAGGACACGCCTGGCTACGCTAAAGAGTGATTGGGTAGTTTCAAATTGAATTGAATCTTTTTTGATCTTACTTTCAATGGAAAAAGTGTGTGTTTGCTGGGAGAAAAGTGGGTGATTAACTCTTGGGCTGCTACTTAATGCTACGATTAATGGAGATGGTGTAAGAATAATCTGGATCAATTAAATTAAAATGTAAAGACCAGTCTGCATTAGCGTTTGGGATGTGTCTGAATTGAGGAAGAAATAATTTCCTTTTGAGTTTGTAGGTAGTGTGGAATTACCTTTGAATCCTGACGAGAATGTGGGGGATCTGTAGCTGTTTAATTGATGTTTCTGGGGAACGTGCTGAAAAATTTTCCAGATCTCACAGAGGCTGGGTAGCAAGTCCAGGGCAGCATGGAAGCCTTGCTCTTGCAGACCGTGGTGTGATTGGAAAAAGAACACTTAAATAGCAGGGATAAGAGAGAAGGAGGGCCCACGTAGTGGCTGATAATGGTTTTAAAGCCACGTGGTCGATCTTGGCGGGCACAGGCAGCCCGAGCACGATGGGTGGCTGGAGTCGGCCCCGATGGAGGCAGTGACCAGATGGCTTGGTGCTTTCCCTGCAGATGGAAGATGGTCACTCCCTGTTCGATTACAGCGTGGGGCTGAACGACATCGTTCAGCTCCTGGTCAGACAAAGCCCGGCCGTGCTGCCTGCTGGGAGCAAGGAGAAGGACTCGGAGCTCTCGGACACCGACTCCGGCTGCGGCTCCGGCCCCAGCGAGTCCGACAAGAGCTCCCACAACGGGGAGGGAGCCCTGGAGCTGGAGGGACAGCCCAGCACGGCGCCTCAGCCCGACTGGACCGACCCCGGCTTCGGCCTCTACAAGGTGGGTCCTCTCACACCGAGAGCCCCTGGAGCGGCGCCGTGCCAGGGGAGTTGTTCCTCTGCGGTGGAGAACTGCTGAAAATCTTTCATACCCCAGTTGTGTGGGCAGTTCCTTTCTTCCTCTCAAACCCTCCGACAACAAAGACAGAAATACCAACCAACCCACAAACCAATCAAATGCACCACGCTGTAGGTCAAAATATTGAGTTTTTTTCATTTTGTCCTTTGAACTAAAACTACAATACATTAATTGATTTAAAAAAAAAAAGCATTCAGAGTGGCTGGTTTGATTTTTTTAACAAATTTTCCCGATATTTTTCCTTGGAGTCACTACATTTGTCAAAGCTGAAACTTTCTTGAATGAACAAAAGAAAATCTCAAGCAGCTGTTCAGAATCATTTTACTCCTCTGTTTCAATGGATTTTATTACAGATCCAGTGATGTCTTTGCCAGACTGTGAGCAAGACACTTTGAAACACTGTTGCAGACTAACCAATAATGGTTTGGACTTGCTAACAAGGCTGGTTTTATGTGTGCTGGTGTAGAATGGATTTATAACCTTACAAATTCAACCCAAGCAGACTGTAGGGCTGCACAACAGGACCAGGAAAGCAGAGGAAATCTTAATTTTTAAGGTGATCAATTAAATATCTTGATAACAGCGCAGTTCTTGAGATGGCTAAATCTTCAAGTAGGTTGGAAATGAATGCTTAATTTACAAATCCCTTTTGGTGAGCTGTACACTTTGCTCTGTGTAGATCAATGACTTGGTGGATGCTCGGGACACGGATATGGGAGCGTGGTTTGAAGCCCAGGTTGTGAATGTAACCAGGAAAAAGCCCAGCAGTGAATCAGCTGGGAGCTGCACAGATCCTGACCAGCCCACAGCTGTCCCTGAAGAAGATGTAATTTATCATGTGAAATATGAAGAGTGAGTTTTGTTGCCTTCTTGGCCAATGAAGGTCATTTGGGTCATGATGTTGATGGGAAATTTTATTGTAGATATTGCACAAATTAAAACAGAACTGGGCAGTGACACAGGAATGATGTCACTCAGTCCTGGTTGCAGTGAGGTTGTTTTACAGTTGGAATTCCAGGGGGCTGGAATCTTTCCTTTATGGATACCAGCATTTATAGGAAATGCTGGTGTCCAGGTGTTCAAGGGAGGCAATAGTAGCAAGGTTAGCCTGGTTGGTTCTGGCTGTGTCGGTGTGGGAGAAGGAGATTTTATTCTTGTGCTGCACAGCAAAATGAACCTGTCTGCATAAAACCTGTGACTCCTCAGAACTGATGCTGAATCTGGTTTTTGTTCAAGTTATCCAGAGAATGGGGTGGTGCAGATGAGCTCCAGTAACGTGCGGGCTCGGGCACGGACCATCCTCAAGTGGCACCAGCTGGAGGTGGGGCAGGTGGTGATGGTCAACTACAACCCCGATGAGCCAAAGGAGAGGGGCTTCTGGTACGATGCTGAGATCCTGCAGAAAAGAGAAACAAAAATGACCAGGGAGCTCAATGCAAAGATACTACTTGGGTAAGCAAGTTCATAACGTGGAGTACGTGGAGCTCCCCAGCACTGCCTCAGCTTTCTGAGGTCTGAGTGACTCTGCTGGCAGGGAATGGTGCAGCAGAAGTGCTGGGGGCAGGTGAGAAGTGGCCTGTCCTTTCTGGGGAATTAAATTCAGCATTCTGCAGTTCTGATTGGCTTCCACTGAGGAACTGGGCACTTCAAGGGGTGCTGATCCATGGATTCACTTAATGCTGAAAGGATGCAAAGCCCCCTATTCACCATGAGGCAAATTATTGTTCATGTGTTAATTAACCATAATGGCTTTACAGAAACTGCAGTGTAATATTTTGTGGGGATAGGATGATGTAGAATGAACTCTCACTTTATAAAGGTGATGAAAAATTATTCCAGTTTTCTGCTGAAGGAGGCTCTCAACTTCAGGAAAAAGAGGATATATCTTTTTTAAGTTTCAGATAATTTTGACAGTTGCCAGAATATTCCTCCTTTTTCCTCTCACCACAGTGATTTTGACTTTTTAACTATAAAATATGAGAAGAATTAGTCTGAAATATATTTGGGGCCAGGGGGAACAGTCACTCTTGATAATTGAAGTTCTACAAGTGCCTGGATTCTCCCTGAGACAAGAGGGGGTTAATTCTCATTGCATGAAAATGATTTGATTTCTAGTACCAGGGCAGTCTGATGCATGCACAGCTGTGACCATGAGCTGTGAGATACTTCCAAAGTCTGATCTCTTTTCTCAACTTCTTCTAGGGAAGCTGGTGATTCCTTGAATGACTGCACAATTATATTAGTGGATGAAATCTATAAAATTGAAGAGCCAGGCACTGCTTCTCCCATCAGTGCTGGTACCCCAAAACGTGAGTGTGATGTGGAGTTCTTGCATGTCTGTCTCACACTGTGATGTTCTGTCTCTGTGAGGATCAGAGGATTAAGGGTTCCAAGACACTTTTAGTTGTGCCTCCTCTGACCATTTCCAGTGGACGTTGGCACTTGGTGAGTGTGGTTTCTGTCTGCCCACAGGGCAGAGTGGACCCGTGTGTAAAGCCTGCAAGGACAACCCAAACAAGACCTGCAGGGTCTGTGCCTGTCACATCTGTGGAGGGAAGCAGGATCCAGATAAGCAGCTCATGTGTGACGAGTGTGACATGGCCTTCCACATCTACTGCCTCAACCCTCCCCTCAGCAGAATTCCAGATGATGAGGACTGGTGAGTTCTGAGGAGGCGTGTGGGGTGTCACAATCACATCTAATGAGGAGCAGAGAGTGAGGTCTGGGGCTTGAAGCTGCCCTTCAGTGCCCAGATTGTGGCTGTACAGGGGTGTATGTATGTTTTGGGGTTGTTTTTGGTAGAACTGCTCAGCTCTTCTAGAGCTTCATGAGAGGAGGTTTTAAGCCAGTGGCTTGCACACTCCTTTTCCTGGTTTTGGGATCTAGATGCTTAATTCATGTGCCTGCCTAAGGCCAGGGCTTGGAGCAGCCTGGGACAGTGGGAGGTGTCCCTGCCATGGCAGGGGTGGAACAAGATGAGCTCTAAGGTCCTTCCAACCCAAACCAGTCTGGGATTCAAAGGGGACCAAATGAGACCCTGATGTTGGGAGGCTTCACTTGTGCAGTGGCTTTTATGGGCCAGGCAGGCCCCAGGCCTCACCATCGGATCTCCAAGGTTTGTCTGTGAAATACATACAACCATCAGGGAGAGATGTGGACAGTGAAATACATCTTCCAATAGGCCCCAAGTTAGTGAAATGCACTGGGTTATTCCCTCTGCCCTGTTTCAATATCTTACACAAAGATGTTATGTCACAGCTGTTTCCTGACACATCTGCAGTGCCTGGTGCAAGGACAGGAGCTGTTGTAGGTCAAATTCCAGTATGGAGAGAGTTTCCATGTCCTGTCTGGTGTCACTTGGGGAAATTGTAACACAACTTGCTGTGTTTGGAGGAAATTCTCCTAACTGAAGGCTTTGCTGCTTGTTAATTTTCCCTGACTTTAGGTATTGCCCTGAGTGTCGAAATGATGCAAGTGAGGTGGTTTTAGCAGGAGAGAAATTAAAAGAAAGTAAAAAGAAACAAAAGATGGCATCTGCTAATTCCTCCTCCCGGAGAGACTGGGGAAAGGTCAGTCCAAAGCTGTTTTACTTGGAATTGTGTTTGTTCCTTTGGGCTCTTGGCTGATCCTGCTCTCTGCCCAGGGCATGGCGTGTGTGGGGCGCACCAAGGAATGCACCATTGTCCCCTCCAACCACTATGGACCAATTCCTGGCATCCCCGTCGGCACCATGTGGAAATTCAGAGTTCAGGTATGAAGCTGAATCCTGGCCTGACCTGCTGTGGGGAAAAATGGGAGTGATCCAGCTCCTACAAGAAACCTGAAACAGTTAATCTGGAAATGCGTGTGTCACTGGATATGGAAGTGCAGAAGGAAAAGAATTCTGGCTTTGTCTGGATCAAGTGTTCCATAACTAATGCTGCATTGTCCAGGCCCATCAAGTGCTGGTTTATTTTGCTTTAGTGCTCTTTTTGGTAACTCAAAAAACCCAAAGCAAACAGATTTATTTCCAGTAGTTTGTCCTGGAGGTGTGTGGTGTGCCCTGGTAAGGATGTCTCAAATATCCACATACATGAAACAGAATTTTCAGCAGAAGTTTCTCATCCTGTTAGAAAGTTGGGGGAGAAAAAAGCACTGGCCTTTCCAGATCTTGTTTGCAAGTACTGAGGGAAGGTTGCTATTACAAAACTTTATACAAATATTTAATATCTGTATTATTCTTAAATACCTGAAGCCTTTTAATAAGCAATTTCAGTAAGAAATAGCCAAAGTTTTAGATTTGCATCACAAACCTTAACCATGTGTTCAATTTACCAATACAGTCAATGGCTTATTTTTTTAGAAGCGTTTTTACTTTTCTTCTGTCTGGAGCCTTTTTGAGGATAGTGGTGAGAGCAGTTTCACCCTGTGATACATGGAGAGCTACATACAACCATCACAGTTAGTTCAGCTCCAGGCCCAGTGCTGTGTGGGCTCTGTTGAGAGCAGTTGCCTTCCAGAGCCGTTTTTGTTCCCAGGTGAGCGAGTCCGGGGTGCACCGGCCCCACGTGGCGGGGATCCACGGCAGGAGCAACGATGGGGCCTATTCCCTGGTGCTGGCAGGAGGCTATGAGGATGACATCGTGAGTGGATTCTGATTATTTATGCACAGAGCCAAACAAACTTGATAAAACAAAGGTTTGGCCTTCGTTACTTTTTACACTCTGCGTTAAACACTCGCCCGTGTTCACTCATTTTCTTCAGAAGGAAACGAGGCAAGGAAAAACTGCAGTAGCCTGTGCCAGCCTGAGCCCCAGGATCGTCTAAACCCAGTTTAACATCCCTATGTCAGCTTTTGGTGCCAGAGTTCTGACATTGCACCCACAGTCTGAGCAATTCCACGGGCTGTGCTACCGCCTGTTCACTTCCAGCAGATCCTGTGTGAGCCCTGGGCTGCTCAGGGGTCCTTGCACTGCTCAGGGCTGTGACAAGACATTGTCACCCTGGCCTCCTCTCCTGGCAGCCTGAGGGAGAGCCAGAGACTGGCCCAGCCTGGGAGCTCAGACACAGGAGGCATCTTTCCTTTTCTGAGGGTACCCTGCTGGTATACCCCACCTGGATAAAGGACTCTTCTGCTCTTATTGAGTTCTTTTTGTGACTGTGTCAAAACCATCCGTGTTCATTGCAGGACCATGGGAATTCCTTCACATACACAGGGAGTGGAGGGCGAGACCTGTCTGGGAACAAGCGCACGGCGGAGCAGTCCTGTGATCAGAAACTCACCAACATGAACAGGTTGGCAGCGTTTGTGCTCCGTTCTGCCCTCAGGCCCTGGCAGTGTGTCAGCGTGAGGAATTGTTTGGCCTGTTTGCACCCGAGGAAGCTGGCTGAGTGGAACAGTGTCAGTCCTGGGTCTGGCTGTGCTTTAGGCTGCAGATCAGCTGCACAGTGGGAACGCTCCTTTGAGTGCACTGCACTGGGACAGGACTGAGTGGTGTCAGTGTCACACACAATACTGGCTGAAACTTAAACTGGGGTAGGAGCTCTGCTCTCTCCTGAAGACCTTTGCAGGCACTGGTCACCTTGGGAGACCAGACCATTTGTAATTTTGAACTGTTGCTCTTACAGACAAGCCTGGACTTGAGTGGAGGAAGTGATCTGGGCTGGTGCATTAGGGTAATGCCTTGAACAATCAGCTGTTTAAAATGTGCCCCCACGAGGAGGTTTAATGAGTGCAGAGGTGTCGGTGTCACACGAGTTACAGTGCTGGTATTTAGGCAAAGGCTGAACTCTGGCCTCTCTTGCAGAGCCCTGGCTCTGAACTGCAGTGCTCCCATCAACGACAAGCACGGGGCCGAGGCCAAGGACTGGCGGGCGGGGAAGCCGGTGAGGGTGGTCAGGAGCGTCAAGGGAGGCAAGCACAGCAAGTACGCTCCTCTGGAGGGCAACAGATACGATGGCATTTACAAGGTGAGCAGGGCTGGGGTTCGCTGGCTGGGCTGGGAGAGGGCGGTGTGGGTATGGCCCAGGGGGTTTCACAGCGTGTGAGGGACCTGCTCTGGCCTTTTCAGGTTGTGAAATACTGGCCTGAGACGGGGAAATCCGGGTTTCTGGTGTGGCGTTACCTGCTGAGGAGGGACGATGAAGAACCTGCTCCTTGGACCAAGGAGGGAAAGGACAGGATGAAGAAGCTTGGCCTGACAATGCAGGTACTGCCTTGGGGCATCACCTGGACTCTGAACTGATGGAGAGCAGGGATTTTTCTGTTCCATGTTCTTACTGAGGATGATCCTTAGGTAAAAAGTGAGACTGAGAGGGACACAAATGCTCCCAGTCTGGTGGGTTGTTTGTTTTTGTACATCAGGAGACTAAAAGGACAAAACTCACTTTTTTTTTGTATGGGATTTCTATAGGCTGCATTAGTGCTTACTTAGAGCAGGGATCTGTTGCTTAAAATAGATGAACACTGCCCCTGGAGCAGTCCTCCAGAGGTCAGTCCTGGACCTGTCTTGGTCTGCAAGTCTGAGCTGATGTGTTTGCATTGGATGCTCTTTGTTCTGTTCCCCTGCAGTATCCTGAAGGATATTTGGAAGCTGTTGCAAACAAAGATAAGGAAAAAGAAAACAGCGGAGATGATGAGTTTGATACCCCGGGGAAAGGGAAGAGGAAAAGGAAATCAGCAGGTTTGTGGAGTAGGCAAGTGGATATAGAAAGCCTTGGAGGTTTTTGTGCATTTTGCTTGGTTACTCTTTTCTGGTGTTGGTTGGCTGTTTAAAAAAAAATCTTTGTGTTTTCTTTCAGGTGGGGAGGAAAAACTTGTCACCTCCCCAGCAGGGACTCCAAAGAAAACTAAGGTTGAGCCATACAAGCTGACATCCCAGCAGAAATCTCTCATAAAGAGTGATGAAGCCAACGAAAAACTGTGGAACGAAGTCCTGGAGGCTCTCAAAGACGGACCGGTACGTTGGGCTCTTTCCCCCAGGAATACAGGGACAGCTGTAGTTGTGCTGTCCCCAGACACAGACCCTTGGCCAAGTTAAAGAACAGCCTCAGACCTAAAGTGATTTTATTTTAGTGTAAACATCCCCAGCAGGTTTCATGGCACTGGTTTTGCATGTAAAGATTTGTTGAAAATCTTTCTATGATCAAAGCAGTCCCTTGCATTTAATGGGTGGGGTTTTGGGTTGATTTATGTGTTTTTCAGGGAGCAGTGGCACTAAGTTGATTCAAATGTTGTCTTTGCAGAAATTTCTCAATAAAGTGGAGGAGGCCTTTCTGTGCATTTGCTGTCAGGAGGTCGTGTTCCGGCCGGTCACCACCGTGTGCCAGCACAACGTCTGCAAGGTGGGCTGGGCTCTGCTGGGCTGGGCTCTGCTGGGCTGGGCTGGGCCTGGAGCTGCCTCCTTGGTGCTGACAGGGAGGGCTTGGTTTGTGTGGAATTTTTGCCAGGAATTAGTCCTTTAGCATGAGTAAGGTTTAGAGGGACTTTGGATAAGGGCCTGGAGGGACAGGACACAGGGAATGGCTTCCCACTGCCAGAGGGCAGGGATGGATGGGATATTGGGAAGGAATTGTTCCCTGGGAGGGTGGTGAGCCCTGGCACAGGGTGCCCAGAGCAGCTGTGGCTGCCCCTGGATCCCTGGCAGTGCCCAAGGCCAGGCTGGACACTGGGGCTTGGAGCAGCCTGGGACAGTGGGAGGTGTCCCTGCCCATGGCAGGGGTGGCATTGGATGAGCTTTAAGCTCCTTCCATCCCAGCTGAGGCTGGAATTCCCTGATCTCTGCCGTGCCCAGCAGGAATGTGCTCAGTGGGAGTGCAGTGCTCCTGTTCCCTGCTCCTGCCTCGCCCTGCTCTGGGCCCTTCCCAGGAATCCTGGGGCTGTCCCACTGTCCCCTCCCTGACCCCTGCTGGCTTCTGTCCCCAGGACTGCCTGGACAGGTCCTTCAAGGCCTCGGTGTTCAGCTGCCCCGCGTGTCGCTACGAGCTGGGCCGCAGCTACAGCATGGAGGTGAACGAGGCCCTGCAGAGCGTCCTCACCCAGCTCTTCCCCGGCTACGGCAGCGGCCGGTGATCCCCCAAAGCACTTCTCCTGCCTCCCTGCCTCCCTGCCTCCCTCCCAAACCGACCCCTGGGCTTAATTTAAAACAAAAAAAAGGTAGTCTGTGTTTCCTCCCACCTTTCCCCCCCCAAAAATGGTTTTAAGTCTTCCTCGTTTTTAAAAAAACTGTAAACTCCGAGGATTACCCTTTTGTACGTTCGTGGGTTTTGTTTTTGTTCTCTGTGTTGAACTTTGCATTTTTGTGTTTTTTTCATCCCCTCAAACCTGCCATTCATCAGCACAGAATTATTTGTTTCTAATGGACTGAAAGTGCTTCCGGTGAGGCTGCTAATGATGAGAAAGTTCTCAGAGTGCCCCTGTGCCCCCTTTGTTTTTATTTTTTATTCCAGAAATGGCTTGGTTGCTAGAACAATCTTCACTGTCTGGGGATTTGGCCATCAAGGTAGACTTGTGCATCACCTTGGCAGCATTTTGATACTCAATTTGTACAAGATGGTTCCTGGCTTTGTACCACAAGTGGGTTTTTGCTATTTTTTTGTAAGAACTGGGTTTTATACATGTGACAAAAAGCCATTTCCTGCTAATTTTGTATCTCAGAACCAGAAGGCTGCTTGCTTAGAGCCAAGTGGTTGGAGCAATATGAAGTACTACCTCACTGGACTTCTCTTAGGGAAGGATTTGTTCAGCCAGGTGCTGTCCCCTGTCCCGAAATGCCATTGTGGAATCTCCTAAAGCCATTCTTAAGTGCCTTTTGTCCTTTGCTGGAAGACTGGGCTCTGAATCACCATCAATATTCTTTTTTTTCATAAGCACTGAATTGTTGTGACTCGCCAGCCGGATTCTTTGGGAACGTGGATCACTGTAGCTGTGTGTGATTAGTGGGGATTTGCAGAGGATCAGGTTTCCTAGTGATAGGTGTATTAGGGAGGGTTTTTTTTTCTTTGTTTCACTGCATTTCTACCTGGAAATGAAAAATAACCGATTCTGGCTTTTTTATGAACTATTTTGTATCGGCCATGCCTCCGAGGAGGCTCCCTCGGGCTCTTTCTGACATTACCAAAGTTTGCAGTTGGATACCTCAGCAAGACAGGGATGTTTTTAATCACACTTGACTGCAGACAGACTGGAACAAATGTGCCTATTTTTGGTTTCCTCAACTCTTACCCTTTGGAAAGTGATTATGTTAATATGTTAGGGAAAAAACCCGCGACATTTTATAGGTTTTTTTGCTGAATTTGTCAATTTTTTGTATAATGTGCAAGTTGATGTTCTCAAAATAAATATCTTTTCAAATTAATTGTCAAATGTTCTCCTTCCATTCTTTTGATCCAAAGTGGGTTTCCAGACCCAGTTCCTTGTGCAGGAATTTGAATTTATGTCCCTTTAAGCCAAGCTTTTAATTTTTCTGAGGACTCTGATTTTCATTATGATTTTTCACTGCAAATTTGGAAAGTACTCATTTGATATTCTTTGATATAATTGCTTCTAGGCACTAGTGAGGGCATGTGTTATGTTCAGCTTAAAAACTAAAGAGGCCCTAAGCTTTTCATTTAACTTCCATTAGATTTCCACTGCTCTAAAATCCAAATATCAGCTGGCAGTTGGAATTGTTTGTACATTTAATGAATAAACCCCAAAATTATTGCAAGTGCCAAGTCCTGCATCGTATTTGAGGTGTTACAGGAGCAAGTGTGAGCATCTCCACAACCCAGAGGAATGGATTCAACCACTGAGGTTCTCACAAATGCAGATGAAGGAAATAAAGTAACATTAAGGTGGTAAAAAGAAAAGCTGTGCAGTAGCACCATCTGCCCTCTTTAAAGTAAGTTTATTTTAAGGTCAGTGTTAACATTAAACACTTTCAGACATTCAGATTTCATTGAAAATGTCCTTCCACTTTTTATTCTGTATTGTGATGGGAAGAGTTGGGGGTGAGTGAGTGAAAGTGAGGAAGTGGTTTTGCATTTAAATTGAAATAACTGCAATGACTTCCTTGGTTTATTGGTTTTGTTGCTATTTGGAACTTGAAAAACAAACTTTGTTTCCTCCATAGGTGCCAATGGACTGTTCTGTGAGTGGCTTTTTTAGGCAACAATTACAATTCCTCTGCAAATTAGACACTTTCTGGTGAGATCTGCCAAAATTACCTGTCCCAAATGATGAAGCCCTCCTTGGAGAATTCCTGTGCTACAAAGTGAGCGGCTTTGGCTGTGGATACAAAGGAATGTTTCAGGCTGGGGATGATTTTCTGGGCGCTGTTTCACTTCCCGCTCCCTCCCGGGCCCGTTTCTGTTGCAAATAGAACAGAATTACCAGGGTGGGAGCGGTAACAAAGTTTCCTGGGCAGAGCCTCGGGCAGGGGCCCGACAGCAGCGACCAAGGAACCGAGGGTCCGCTTCTGTCTGGGGGAGTCCCGGGGAGGGAGGGAGGGAGG
>VZTH01013915.1:21132-47950 GCA_013397815.1 Aleadryas rufinucha | reverse complement strand
CTGGGGGATCCTGATCCTGGAGGGGCTGGGGTTCCCTGGGGGTTCCTGCCGGGGTTCCTGGAGGGGCTGGTTTCCCCCGGGGGGTTCCCGAAGGGGCTGGGTTCCCCCGGGGGTCCTGGAAGGGCTGAGGTTCCCCTGGGGGGTTCCTGATCCTGGAAGGGCTGAGGTTCCCCCGGGGATCCTGGAAGGGCTGAGGTTCCCCCGGGGATCCTGGAAGGGCTGAGGTTCTCCCGGGGGTCCTGAAGGGGCTGGGTTTCCCCCGGGGGGTTCCCGAAGGGGCTGGGTTTCCCCTGGGGGGTTCCCAAAGGGGCTGGTTTCCCCCGGGGATCCTGCCGGGGATCCTGGAGCTGTCTGTGCCTCCCTCGGCCGCGGTTCCCTGGCTCTGGATGTGCTGGAGCTGGAATGTGGGTCAGTGTGTCACACCCGGCCCGGGCAGCACCCCGGGCACAAAACCAGCCAAGGGCTTCATTTTATATTGGCAGGGTGGTCAAAAACGCCCCAGACAACCCCATTTGTTGAATTTTTTTGTTATAAAAACCTAAAGGAGCTTAGAGAAGTCGAGCCAGTCACTGAGAACTGCAGGCTTGTCGTTCTGGCAGGGTTGTGGAAGGAAAACTGGGAATTAGTCCTTATTAAGGCATTAATCTGGTGCAGGAATTACCTTTTGGGCAAAGCACTGCAGTAATCAAGGTCCCTGATTGCTTTGCAAGGTTTCTGGTGTTCTTTCCTCTAAGAATAAGAGACTATGGGCCACTTTATGTTAACATTTGCAGTGCTGCTGCCTTGGGTTGAAACTTGGAATTCTTGTTCAGATTCACCAGGCTCAGCCCCATGAAGTGCCTTTCAAAATGCTTATTTCTTAAGTTGTTTCTGAAAAACTCCTAAAGCCTTGCAGTAAATCCAGTGAAGATAATAAAAGGCAGCAGAGATAACTCGTTCCTGCAGTCCTGGGTGAGACTGGGCCTCAGCAGTGGTTTGTGAGCTGATTTGTGTGGTTTTAGGGTGAGTTTATCTCGCCTGTTCAGTAAAACTTTTGAGTTTTTGAGGTTCTGATTTTCTAGATTTAGTCAGAAATAACCATTACATGTTAACTACCTTGCCTCAGGCAATAATAAACGGTTTTAAAGTCATCCAGATTTATTGCTCTTAAATGTAACCACTTTTTTTTTTGCTTTTAAATACTGTTTGTGACTAAATAATTTTACTGTTAGAGAAATGTGTGAGTAACTGTGCACTTCTACAGCAAAGAGGGTGTTTTGAGGGAAAATTTTATTTTCCTTTAATGAGCTACATATGCTGCTTGATTTCAAGTACAGGAGGATCTGGGATTGCAGAGGAGCCTTGTGGAGTGTAAAATTTAATAGAAAATAACTCTCAATTTGTCAGATCCCGAGCACTGTAGATCTTCAGCCCTGTGCTGGATGGGAATGTTATCTCTGTTCCTTTTCCCCAATATTTCCTCTGTTACGTTTCCTTAGCCTTTATGGAGGATATACAGAACTCAAAGCTATTTGAATGTTAAAAATGTAATGAATTGAATATGTAAATATTTTGGGGAAAAGGTGTTAGTTTAAATCCCTGTAATTGTACAGTTGTTTAAAACTGGGCTGAGCAACAGCGAACTTAAAAATTTACACTTTGTCTAAATGCTGGAATCTGATCCTTGGGAATAGAGGGGAAGGAAGGGAATTTGTCTCAGATGTCCTTACACCACATAACCATTATAGTTTTAATAGATATATAATATATACAGCTTTAATAGTGTATTTTATACACAGGCCCGATGTCTCGCAGAAGGTTGGTTCTGCTGAGGAGCTTTGGACAGAGCCTGGTCCATGGGAAGTGATGGAGAGCAGAGTGATTGGTTGGCGCAGTGAGCGTCCAGCCCGGGTCGATGAGGGAGCGTTCCCAGCAGCACCAGTTCCCTGCTGGCTGCCCCGGCACTGGGACAGGGCTGGGCTCCAGGGCTGCTGCCTGAGGCCACGTCTGGCTCCACTGACAGGCACTATTTCAGTCAAAGTCACCCCTGGCTCACCAGAGCAGGAGAACGAGCTGGCGTTGTCCTCCCTGCCGACAGCAGTGGTGGGGCAGCAGCGGGAGCTGCTTGGAAGTCCCGAGCCTGTTCCTGGAGAAGGATTCCCAGTGCTGTGAGTCCTTCAGCAGGCTCGAGTCACTGATCTCAGCTGGGTGTCTGGGGCTTTTTCTCTGCTGTACAAAGGTTTCAGTCAACAGGTGCGGGGTTTCAGTCACAAAAGTGTCTCGGTTCACATCACTTTTGGAAGGGAAAAGTCTCTGTAAAAGTCACTGAAATTGAAACTCAGTTCTTTGTGTGCACCGAGATCGTCCCTCTGGAGACGAGTTTTAGTGCTTCCTCACAATGGATGAAAATTAGAAGGTTTTCATAATATTTCAGGTTGTTACTCTCTTACAAAGAAACAGAATGTATCCAGCTGA
The DNA here is from genome assembly GCA_013397815.1 of Aleadryas rufinucha. Lineage (NCBI taxonomy): Eukaryota > Metazoa > Chordata > Aves > Passeriformes > Aleadryas > Aleadryas rufinucha. Next base: position 45,496 of record VZTH01013915.1, on the reverse strand, counting down.
GAAAAATACCTTCACTCTTCTTTTCAGGAGCTAATGGGGGCTCTGACTGCAGAATCCTCCTTTTCAGCATTGAGAGAAGGGTTTGTTCCCATCTCACCCTCACCCACAGCACTGCTGGGGCTCAAAGGGGCTCTCAGTGTTCTCAGAATAGTCGGATTCTGCTGTGCAATCTCTCGGTGATGCTGAGAGCTCGTTAGGGCACTGTTTAATTGAGGCCATCTCCTGAAAGTCCCGCATGAAGCCGCAGCCCTGGCCCCGTGTCCCGTGTGATCCCAGGGGCTGGGACAGAGGTGACACTGGATCCTGGCGCTGCTTTCCCAAAACACATCGGTGCTGCCATGGGGACAGGAATTCTCTTGTCCCCAGGGTTCCCCTGTGGCCTGGGGGTCCCCAGCTTCCAGTGGGGGAAGCTCCTGCATCTCACTGAGGTCACGGAACTGATTCTCCCTTCCCATGAGCTCCGTGGCCATTTTATTGTAATAGCTTAATTAGTTTGATTAGCTAAGTGTGCATTATCTAGGGTAGGTGTTGAAATGTTCTTTAGATGGGATTGAACGTGGAAAAATCTTGTGCTTTGTTGTCTCTGCACTACAGAATGCCAGAGTGCCAGGTGATGCCGCTTGTATTGAGGCCATAGACCTTTTAATTAATTAATTAAGCTTTGCAGGAAGTAGTTTTACCCTTTAATTAATTGATTAAGCTTTGCATGAAGTATTTTTTGATCTCCCTTCCTTACTGGGGCACGTGTTTTCACTCTTTGCTCCAAGTTTATTGACTAAAAATTGGTGTTTTGTGAGATAATCTCGAGGAAGAGATGGGATAAAGCCTGGCTTGGACTGTTTGTTTTTCCCCCTGCTTGTGGGTGAAGCTGCAAATCCCGGGCAGGCGTGTCTGGAGCAGATGGTGCTGGCACGGCTCCTCCTGAGGACGGAATTTCGGGCACCTTTCCCGAGGCAGCTCCTCCCGAGGAGCCCGGCGGGGCTCCCGAGGCATTTCCAGACCCTGCCTAAAAATAGCTCGAGTGTTCCCGGGAAGGCTGTGCCGGCTTTGGGGATGGTTCCTCTCCGTGTCCCGCTTCTCCTCCCCTCCCAGCCCCGATTTCCTGGGGATCCGTTTGTGTTCGGGAGCCTCTGGCAGAAGCGTCCCCGGCTCCCGTGGCCCATCCCGGGCTGGGAGCTGCCGTTTGCTTCCTGTGTTCCTGCAAAACGTTTGTGTAGGAAATCGTTCCCATGGGCATGGGTCAATCTGCTGCTTCTCCTCAAGTGCTGACCCTGAAACAGCAATTTTTGTTCTCTAAAGGCAGTTTTTGTTCCTGGTTTGGCAAGGCTGGGAATCTCCTTGGGCAGGGCCACCCTGAAGATGGAGGGGTTGGTTAAAGGGCCCTTTTGTTTCCAAACTGCAACAATTTCTGTTGGAAATTGGAATTATCTGATGAGGTGAAGGGGGTGAAATGGTGTTTTTCTCCCTCAGTTGGTTTTGCTCTGGGATTTCCTGCAATACTGGGATTCATAATTTGATTTTATTCTGGACTGGGCTCTGGATCTCTGGCTCCTGGCTTGGGAAGGGCTTTTCTGACTGTGATTTTATGCATAAAATTCCTTTGAAGGTTCCTTGGGGAAGGGCTTAAGACTTGCAGATCCTTGTTTTGAAACGAATTTACATAAAAGTTGCTCTGTAAAACTCCAATGTTTTCTGGTTTCTAAAATTTCGCTCAAAACTCTTCATGTGCCTTCGAAATGAAGAGTTAAAACTAAACCTCGGTGCCCTGGGTGTGGAATCTGTCCATGTTAGTGTGTGATGCTGGTTTTCCTTCCAGAAGCTGGGAGCACTCTGTCTCTGGAGCGAGTCCTGTGCCGCACTCACCCATTCAAACACAGATCTGCGAGTGTTCCCTGCTTTATTTTGTGTTTTCCTGACACAACGAGCACTCCCAGGAGCAGCTGGAATACTGCCTGGCTAGTTTGCAGTCGGTTTAAGTGCTTTGCTTGGGTTTACAAGCCAGGCCGGGCGCATTTCTCGGCGCGGCTGCGGCTCCGTCCTCCCGCAGCCCGGCGCTGCCACCCCGTGAGCGCTCGGGGCGTGCGAGCTGCTGCAGCTGCTGCTGCGCACCGACAGCGCCTGGTGGCCGTGTCTGCAGCTGAAACGGCACTAAAACCTTTTATCTCCCGTGCAGAGTTCCAGCATAACCTTTAAAAAATCCGCTTTAAAAACTGTGGTTTCATCCTGAGTTGTTTGAGAGTTTGTTTTGGGTGTTTTGGAGTTGTGCGTCTGTGTTTCTTGTAAGACTTGTCCGACACTTTATTTTATTCATGTTCGTTGCAAATACAAAGTGTAATGAAGCTGCATTTAAAAAACCCCTTAATTTTATCATTTTAATGTAGTCTAGCACATGAAAAAACCCCAAACGTTGGGGAAAGCTGTTGGGTTTGAACCTAAACAGAAAATGATGGAGCACTTTGGTGGAAAACTCATAGGGTGGCAAATTCTGCACACTGACAGTGCTGAAGGTGGTGAGAAGTTGTTATTTTTGTGACACCATCCTGATGAGGCACCACTTTCTGTGATGAACTGGGGGGAGATGTTAAGCCCATGGTCTATATTTAGCCCCTCTCCGAGCTCTCGGGTGATCCTGGTGTCGGGAGTTCCTGACTAAGTGGATTTTTGGTCAGAAGCTCCTCATATCCATGTTAGAGGATGGTTCTCACAAATCCCCCTTTGTGGGAGTAGAGGGAGAAAATGAAAAATCTGTCCAGGAAATGAAAAGTCTCTTTCTGTGGGACTCATTAAAGTCGGGAGTTCAAAACCAAAGGTTTTAACCAGTGTCTTTTTCTGCCCCTTTTCCTCCTCTGTCCCCGTTTTCCCTGTCCAGCCGCCGGACTGGAGCTATGGGGTCGGAAAACCCGAGCCCGCAGAACCCTGGCTGCAAGATCATGACGTTCCGGCCCACGCTGGAGGAGTTCCGCGACTTCGGCCGCTTCGTCGCCTACATGGAGTCACAGGGAGCTCACCGGGCAGGGCTGGCCAAGGTGAGGGGTCTGCTCAGCGGGGTGGGGCTGCCTTCCCCAGGGGGGCAGGGATCCCACCCCTTGGGGGCTGTTTGGGGCTGCCTTCCCCAGGGGGGCAGATCCCACCCCTCAGGGGATGTTTGGGGCTGCCTTCCCCAGGGGGGCAGATCCCATCCCTCGGGGGCTGTTTGGGTTCATGGAGCTGAGCACATTGAGCTCTGGAGAACTGAACCTGGAATCTCTGTTTTGGTGATGGAGAGAGGAGTTACAGGGCTTTTGTAGAGCCATGGGATGTCCTGAGCTGAGAGGGACCCCCAGGATCATCCAGCCCAGCTCCTGGCCCTGCACAGACACCCCAACAATCCCACCCTGTCCCAGAGCAGTGTCCAAAGGCTCCTGGAGCTCTGGCAGCCTCAGGGCCGGGACCATTCCCTGGGGAGCCTGGGCAGTGCCCAGCACCCTCTGGTTATGAGAACTTTTCATGTGAATCTTCTGAATTCTAAAGACATAGAACTGCTTGGAAAAATCCAGGACTAAGTGATTAGAAGGGATATTTCTGTGGCCATGTCAGCACAGGCTGATGAGATCATTTGTTCTGACAAGGAGTTGTTAGGAGTGGTATTTAGCTGGACTTAATAAAGCACAGTGGAGAAATAAAGCTGTTAGGCATGAAATAATTCTTATTTCTTCTAAAACATAGGTCAATTACTGGGTTTATTGCTGCTCTAAAGAGAGCTGGCTACTGATGAAGAGCTCTCCGTGGAATGTTTCCTTGTCCACTCAAGTGTACAAGCAATTACCTCCCAGGACTCTGCTAGGGAGATTATTTTAATAGAGCTTGTTGGTGGCTTCCAGATGTTGTAAAGAAATGACTTTACTCATAGGATTGATCTGAGCATTCCAGGGCAGTTTTGTGTCTCTCCTGCAGCTGCAGCTCAGAGCCCTGTCAGGGAATTTGAGCCCACCCTGCCCTGGAGGAGCCCTGCCCACCAAAATCCACGGCTCAGCCTCCAGTTTCTGTGGCAAGTGCCGGGTTTTTTGTTCTGCCCCAACTGCAGGTGATTCCCCCCAAGGAGTGGAAGCCGCGGCGGACGTACGACGACATCGATGACATGGTGATCCCAGCGCCCATCCAGCAGGTGGTCACGGGGCAGTCGGGGCTCTTCACCCAGTACAACATCCAGAAGAAGCCCATGACCGTGGGCGAGTACCGGCGCCTGGCCAACAGCGAGAAGTGCGTGGGTGCGGGGGCTGTGCTCCAGGCTGGGCACGGGGCAGCTCCTGGGAAGCTTTTCTTCCCAGAAATGAGCTGACAAGACAATGCAGCCGTGTTAAATGTGAAGCATTTTGGGGAGAACTGCTTTTTCTTGAGTCTCAAACAAGTTTGTAACTTGGTGGGTTTTGGTGTGTCTCAGATCTTTTTGTGGGAGTTGGTGTAGAAAAGTTGTTCAAGTATTTGGCTGAGAATACTCAGGAAATTCTTCCTGAAAAGAATGGCTTGGGACCAAAAAAGGATCTCTTGGCTGTTCTGGAAAAGGTGTCCATGGCTGGGGTGGAAATACAAATACCTCGGAGTGCTTGGGCTGATGCTGGTGGCACGAGTGTCTTCCAGAGCGCCTGGGGACTCTGCAGAGCGCTTCGGTCACCTGGGCTGTGCCAGCTGCACTTGTGTCCTGTTTCCAGAGCCTGGAGTTTTCCAGAGTTCTGGAGCACCCTGGGTTTTGATCAGTACTGAGATTCTGCAGTCGTGGCTTTAAGCTGAAGGAGGGTGGGTTTAAATGGGATATTTAAAAGGCACGTCCCGTGTGCCAGCCTGCCCCGAGAGGGTTTGTGCAGAGGTGGAAAAGGCGTAAATTCTATGAATGAAAGGTGAAATGCACCCTCAGCCCCTGCTGGGGGCCTGCTCTGGCACCCCTGCTGTCAGTGCTGGGGGCTCCAGGACTCCTCACATCCCTGTGTTCTGGCAGGTACTGCACCCCTCGCCACCAGGACTTTGAAGACCTGGAGCGCAAGTACTGGAAGAACCTCACGTTTGTGTCTCCCATTTATGGGGCTGATATCAGTGGCTCCCTGTATGATGCAGTAAGTGCAATGCTTCTCCTCTGTTTATTCTAGACGTGGACTCTGACTTCCTTAATGCACTTTTCTCGTTAAGGAGCAGTAATTCAGAATTTCATTGATGTAGTCACCCCAAAAAAACCCCAATACCTTTGTTTTTTCCCCTCATTACAAAAATGGGACTAAACTTCCCCTGAGATTCAGGATGTCAGTGGAAGCTGTGAAAAGTTGACTTTTAGTAGAAAAATGAGGAGAAGTGTGATTTAAACAAATTCTTATGAAGTCTGTGGCAAAAAATTGTCTATGGCTTGGGTTTTGTTTCTTTTTTAAGGGAATAAAGTAGAGATTTCTGCTGAAGCTCCTTAGAAAGCCAGAAAAAAAGCAGCATTTCAAGGAAGTGGTGGTTCATCAAAAATATTTTTTGATTCTTAACATAAGTAAATTATTTGCATTTGGATTTTAAATTATTTGCATTTGGATTTTTTCTTTGTAGGCAGCTCCATTAGGATACAATGCACCTGCACACTGAATTATTTTACATTTCAAATTGTTTAAGCTTTTCCTTGGTGAAATTTCATCCTCTGCTTCAAGTAATTCTGTAAAAGATAAAGGTTTCTCTCTTCTTACTCTTTTTAGGCAGATAATTTAAATCTCTTCCTCTGTAGTTTTCTTTTGAGTGGAAAGTGGCCTTTTTTGGAGCGTTGTCTGATTGTGTGTGAATGTACAAGTGTCTTTTTACTATCAGTATGGTTTCATATGGGATTAATTAGAATAAGCAGAGATATCTAAGGTCCTCAGAGCCGTGGACATCACAGGGATCCAGAGGATCTGGTGCTTGGGTGGGAGTATCACATCCTGTCTGTGCTGTGGTCGGTGGTGGGACACAGCCAGGCACAAGCACGGCTGTTCTCCTGAGGGTTTCCCTGGTTTCACCTGAAGCACTGAGCTGAGGGAGGAGATTCTGCCCCTTTGGCCACATTGATCAGGGGAAGAGCACCTGGGAGAGGGGTGTTTCACCCCGAGTTTGTGCTGTGTTCGTTACCAGAACAGTTAATTAATGCTGGGGTGCTGCACAGTGCAAGAGCCTCGTCAGGGTGCTGGAGCTGCCTCCTGCCTGTGGTCAGAGAGGAGCATTAAATAAACCTTCCTGGGAGCAGAGGGTGTTAGATGGATGCAGGTAGCACCAAGGCCCTGGGAGGGAGCTGTGGGCTGTGGGGGTTCTGCCATTCCCAGTACAAACCATTCCTGTTGGGTTCCAGGACGTGGATGAATGGAACATTGGCAATCTGAACACCCTCCTGGACATGGTGGAGCACGAGTGTGGCATCATCATCGAGGGCGTGAACACTCCCTACCTCTACTTCGGGATGTGGAAGACGACTTTTGCCTGGCATACAGAGGACATGGATCTCTACAGCATCAACTACCTGCATTTTGGGGAGCCCAAATCCTGGTGAGTGAGGGCTCCTGGACACCACTAAAATATCCTTTCCACAGCTCTACCAGATTCCATCAGGATTGCCTAATCTCTCAATTCCCAGTTTTTCTCTCCTCTCCTCCGCCACATTTAAAAGCAATTTCACTTTCTTTCATGCTGGCTTGCTCAGAGCCCTAATTCCTGACTTTCAGCAGGATTAGGGAGACTTGTTGACATCACGATTAAAACCAGATTTCAACACTTGGGGATTTTTGCAAACTAATGCACAGGAGAGCAAATGGGAATGGGGATGTGTGGGTGCTTCAGAGGCTCTGTAGTAGTGAAACACTGTTGTTCTTGCCCTGTGCTCTAGGCAGGAAACATCTGTTACTTTCAAATTTCCATTATTTAAATACATAAATATGTTCACAGCTCCAGGGACAAATTAAGTTAAAAGGTTACTTTTCCATGGTCATTTTTTGGCGTGATGGTAAAGCATTTTTCAGCACTGTTGATGCATAGACTGGTTGGAAATAACTTTCCACAAAAGCAATTGATAGTTAAGGATGAAACGAAGAACGTAGGAAGTCTGGAATAAGTTACCAAGAGCCAATATTCTTCTTTTTTAAGCAATTTAAAAGTGTAAGTGCAGAGACTCAGCAACCCTGGGGAGCTTTGCTGAAGATCTTGATGTGACTAATAAATATTGACATTTGCGTGCAAATTAGAGCTGAAATGTCACAGGGAGGCTCTGCTGTCACCGTGCCCTGGCAGTGGCAGCCGAGATCCTCCCACCTCTCAGGGCTGTGGGTCCCTGGTGACTCCGAGTGGCTCCGGGTGTTGGTGCCTGTGGCACATGAAAGCCCCCACGAGCCAGGGGGCTGTAAATGAATGGCTCCAGTGCTCTTTTCCAGGCCTGGAAAGGGCTGGAAGGAGGGGCTGAATCTGTGGAACACGAATGGGAATTTTAAAAATGCTTCCAACACGTCATGAAATCTGTTCCCCAGCATTCCTGGTCCTTGGGCTCGCTGTCCGAGGCACATGCACGAGGACTTTGCAGAATCTCTTGTGATACCTCTGTTAAATAAGGCTGAGCTCCAGAAATGTATTTCTGGGTTGTGACTGGGATGTGACTGGTCTCAGGGCAAGGTTTTTCCCCCTGAGGGTGCTGGGCACTGCCCAGGCTCCCCAGGGAATGGGAACATTCCCAACCCTGCCAGAGCTCCAGGAGCGTTTGGGCACTGCTCCCAGGGATGCCCAGGGTGGGATTGTTGGGGTGTCTGTGCAGGGCCAGGGGCTGAGCTGGATGATCCCGGGGGGTCCCTCCCAGCTCAGGATATTCCATGATTCTCTCAGTTTGGATCCTGTCAGTTTTTCCTCCATTTTCCTGGTCCCATCTCCAGCAGATGGTGCCACAGCCCACGGGAAGCTCCTCATCCCCTTTGCCCACGGAGCACAGGGACAGCAGCACAGTCCCAGCAGGAGTGGGCTGCTCCAGGAGGGGTGGGAGCAGCTGCTCTGAGCTTTGGGTTGGGTTGTTCCATCCTTTCTCCAGCCATCCTGTGTTTGTGAGAGTCACTCGTTCTCTGAAGCTGCCCCAGCTGGGGGAAGATGAGGGTTTTGAGGGCAGCCCGTGTTTGGAGCAGGAGGTTTTCCCTTTCAGTGGAGCTGTCATAGGTAGGTGACAGTGTGTGACACAGGACAGGATGGGTTGTGACAGGATGCCACTGGTGGTTTGGCAGGGCCTCCCTGCGCTTCCCTTGAGCATAAGGCAGGAGTTTGCTGCTTCCCAAGTCACTCCTTCCTTGTTCTGCACTGTGACAGCTCCTCTGAAGGAGTTCTCAGGCTCCTCTCTGAACAAGCATTGGCTTCAAAGAGGAAATCCGAATCCCCTTGGAGCAGATCTGGAACTTTCTGGGTACCTGAGCCTTTCTGGGAGTGACTGCAGCCACCCCAGAGCTCAGCTGGGGGAGCTCTTGGACTGCACTGGTGGAATTCCAGTGCTGCAGCCTGGCTTTGCTCGGGCATGGCTGAAATGCTGGTTCTGTTTTGCTGGCACCACCTCTGTGGAAATTTCCCAGCTTCCTTCATCCTTTTTATAGACTCGGTGGCTCTGACAGTGATCATCTCGGAAGCACCTCGGGGAATAGCAGGAGTGTGCAGAGTTACAAAGTCTACCACTTTGGGGTTGAGCTCTGAAATAAGAGGCAGAGTTATTGTTTGGCTGTCAGAGATATTTATTCAGTGGAACCAAGGACTCTGTATATTGGTAGTATCTGCTTCAAAATTGCCTGTTAAAAACCGTAACTCTTTCTTCGTGCCTCCCATAAATTATCTTGGGGTGCTTCTCTCCAGGCTGTGGGAAGGGTGAGGAGCCACCAGCCCTGCTTCCTTCTCAAGGGAAAGGGGGAAAGGAGTCACTTCCCTCCCACCTCTCATTCAAGTGGGTTTTAGGAAAAATCTGTGTTTATTTCACAAAATCTCAGAATTGTTTGGGTTGGAAGGGACCTCTGGAGACCCCCCCAGTCCAACCCTCTGTGAGCTGGCTTCACCAGCTGAGAGTGGCTTCTTTGTACAGGCTAATGAGCATCTGCCTGGCCTCACAAGTCCTTGATTAATGAGTGTGTGTGTCACTGCAGAGCAGTCCTGCTGCCAGCCCTCCCTGTGCTGGTTCTTCGCCCTGGCAGGGCAGGACAGGCTGCAGCCCTCGGACCCGTCTGCACAGGGTGGGGTCACAGGGACACAGCTCCAAAACCTGTTCAGCACCAAGGAAACAGCTGAGCAGTGAAAGGTCACCCAGTGATGAGGGAGAACAGAGGGGTGGTGGAAAAGAGCCATTTTCCTGTTCCCAGCCTCATTAAATGGTTTGTCTGTGCCTGTAGGTCGCAGTGCAGTTATTTATTGAGTTGTGTTACAGGGAGGAGAGCAGGACTGTTGTGCTCAGCCCCCATCCCACCCTGCCCTGGCTGGGACTCCCCTCATTCCAGGGGGATTATCCCTCCCCATGTGCCATTCCCAGGCTCACGCCGTGCTCACGCTGCTGCTGCTGCTTCCAGCTGGGAACTCACTCTGGCAGGTTGAAGAGGAAGGGGGAAGGTGTGGGCCCTGCCCATGCAGCACCCCCGGAATCAGGAGCAGTTGTGTAACCTCGTGTGAAGCCCCTCAGGCAGGAGCTGCCAGATCCAGCCTCTTACTTGCTTTTTTCTCAAATTACAGTAAAATGTCCCTCTCCCATTAGGAATTTAATTGCCACCTTTTCAGAGTCTCAAACTTTTACAAAAACTGAAATGTATTTCATTCTGCAGCCCCACATTAAACCTCTCGTGGTAGGAATTTTTACTGTATCAATTATACATATTATGTGTAATTACCTCATACACTCCTGTGTGAGATCTAAAATTGAGCATATTGTCAAACGGTGCAAGCAGAAACTGATTTTATAATGACAGAAGCAACAAAGCTGAGTGCCAGGCCTCATTCTTCGTGGTTGTTATGGCATTTTATTGAGGAGAGGATGTGGCTCAGCCCTTGCAATTCCAAAAGAATATTTTTAAACGCTGAGGTGCTCCCCCAGCACTTCCTTTTATCTCCACAAAGATGTGCAGTCCCCACCTGGAGGCTTCCTGGGGTGGGGAAGTGCTGCAGGAAACTTTGAATCTCAGTATTGTGGATCTGCCAGATACACTTTAGGAGTGTAACATCTTTTTGTCAACAGTGTAACACCTGATTGGGTAATGAAGTTATTTTTCTTGGATATTTGTGACTGATCTTGCTGTACAGCAACAGTATTTAATTTACCTTCTCTGGTGCTGGTGGGGTGTTACACTCTTCCTTCTCTCAGAAACTGCAGGTGTTAAACCAGGCTGACACCGAGGAAGGTAATTGATTTTTATAAAATGTCCCTTTTCCCTTATCATGATGGATGTTTAATCCCCTTTAATTAAAACAGGGAGCCAGCTTTAGCTTTTAAGTTATATCATCTCCTCTCCAAAACACTCCCTCGCTGGAAGTGGATCATGCCTAATCTGTTTGACTTTGATATCACAAAGTACACTTTATGCCAGAACAGCAGTTTATGTGGAATTAAGGACAAATTACCAAAGGAACTTTAAAATAATGTGATTAGTTGGAAGCACTGGTCACAGATACAATTACATTCTAGAAACACTTCTGGAATTCTGTCTTGTGAAAGTCTGAAGATTCCAAACCTGAGGGTCCACGGAGTTACCCCAAACCTTTGCTGGTTAAAATATTTTACAATTTCTGCTTTCTTCCCTCCAGGTGCCCAGAGAGGCTCCCTGGGTGGGGTAAGTCCAGTCTTCAGCAGCCAAGGAGGGCAAATGCCCAAGGTCTGCATCATCCTCCGTGGGAAGTGTGTGAGGTGTCCTTGCTCCTGAACGTGTTCCAGGGCTGGCAGCAGAGGTTTGGGGGCTTTTTGGGTGCAGTGGGGAGAAAGGAGGAGCAGGGAAGGCCATTTGGCCACGATGGCAGCTCCTCACAGCTCCCAGATTTCCTTCCTGCCTCTGCTGTCCCGTGTAATCTGTTTTACAGCTCTGCAGTTTGGGATGGAGAAAGAGCAGAATTTATGGTGATGGCTGATTTATAGATTAACTGCAACACCATTTGCTCTCAGGCAGATTTGGCAAAGCAAGACCCTTTTCTGTTGATAAAAGGGAGAGAGAAAGGAACAGGGATATTCATTAAAAGGAATAAAAGGAAAGTGAGATAAAGTATGGCCAGGCAGAACAGCTTTTCACTCTCTTGACTCTTCTAAAATGAAGGTGAAAGCTGCTTTGGAATGGGCTCTGTGCACTGAGAATCCGTGTGCATGTTGATTTGCTGGGAGATGCGTGGAAGGAGGGATGTGTTGGGATGCAGAGCTGTATCCCCCTGTAATTCCCCGATAACTGGGAGCAGAGCAGTGAGTTATTAACACAGCCCTGCACGCACTGCAGTCATTAGTTAATCAATACACACCACTCTGCTGCCAGCACCCAGCCCAGCTCCCAGCCCTTCATCCTGGAGGTGGTGCTGTGGGAGAAGGATGAGGGGATCCATCAGGAAGGGGACAGTGCTGGTTTGCTTTCAGAATCCACGGGGTCACCACGTTCTCCAGGACCTGAACGAGCTCTGACTTGTGTTTGTGGATTATCTTCCAATCAGGTGCTGCAGTTGGAATAGTGCAGATTTCTCTTTTAATAGACTCAGGTTTTTGTGCTCTTTCATTAGGCTGCTGTAGACAGATTATTAAAAGGTCATTTTTCTGCTGCAGAGGAGGCACAGGATTTGGGGAGTTAGGACTCATGTATTGCCTTTCTTCATTCACCCTCAGCTAACTGAGAGAAAATGCCATGAAGGTCAAGCCAGACTCTGGGACTGATGGAATCAGCGGTGGAACTTGTGTGAGGAGGGACTGGTACTCAGTGAGAGCACAGATGGATTGACCTCAGCCTCAGCACCCCTTTCGCTCAGTGCTGTGTTTGTGCTTCCCCTCCAGAGCCCTCTTTGGTTTTTGTTCTCACCCAAACCCACTGCAAAAGGCAGGGAATTGTTTTGGACTCTGCTGCTGTTTTAGTTTTCATTTTATGGCCACCTTTACTGAGCCTGTTCCGTTGGCTGAAATTAGAACTCTTGGAGGTTGAGGTTCATCTGTGGGTTGTTGTACCTGACCCAGCAAAGAGGAGACCCTTCCCACCTGTGGCTCCCCTTGGCACTGTCCGTGATGCCCTCAGGAGGAGGAGGAGCTGCTGCTCTGGGGTCAGTCCCCGTTCCCACTGCAGCCCCCGCGGGTGGCTCCTGCTCCTGCCCCTGCCCTGCTGCTCCGGGCCGTGTCTGCAGCAGCCTCTGCTGCCAGCCCAGCAGCCCCGGCTGCACTGAGACAAGCAGCTCTTTGGTCCAGGAGGGCTCTTGCTCCAGCTCCTTCCTGCCTTTGGAAAGTGTCTGCTCAGAGCTCAGGCCTGATTTGAAATGAAGATCTGTGGAAGTCTGACAGGATCCCAGATTGGTTTAATAACAGAGGCTTTTGAGCAGAGCACTGAGACAGGAGGGGAGGGAGAAGTGCTTCCATGCTCCATCTCACTCCTTCAGCCTGATCTGACTTGGGCCCTGTGGGACAATGAGCTTGCAAATTCCAGCTTGGCATCGTGCTGGCAGCAGGGCTTGGAGAGGCCGGGAGGAGCTGAGAGCGGTGCTGCAGAGCTTTGTCTTTATTCACATTTTGTTAACACGTTGGCAGAAATCAGCGGGGATTTTTTTTTTTTTCTTTACTCAGCAGAGAAAATTGTCGAGGGGTGATGCCAAGTGCAGCACAAGTGTGGTTTAAAATAAGAGGAGCCTGTAGTAATGACAGCACTTAAATAGCACTCGGTGCTGTCTGAGAGCTGTGCCTTGTTAACCCCTTAATGTCCCGAGGAATAAATGTGCTGGGATTGCCTCCACTTCATTTCCAACTGCCCAATCAGCGCCACAAAGGGGATCAAACAGAAGAAATAAAGGAAACTTTACAAACTGTGTCAGTGATCTTTATCAAATCTCAGCTACAGCACTTGTGGCTTTGATGCTGACAAGAACACAGCGCTCACTTCAAAGCTGCTGTAGTTGGAAACGGTGCAGTTTGATGGATGAGGAGCGTTAAACCTTTGGAATGCTGGATTTTTTCTCCTCAGAAAAGAAAAGAATGTGTGTGTGTAGAGGCACTGCACCTCTAGCACGAGGGGTTTCCTAATCTAAGAATATCTTTCATTACTCATGAGCAAATTTCTTTTGTTCTGCTGTAGGCAATTATCGGTGGTTTCTCAGGAGCTGGTGTTGCTGTGCCCGGTGGAGGAGGCAGCTCACACAGGTCACTTGGTACAAGGCACAGAAATCTCTGATCTCCCCTGGTTACCTCTTTTCTCCTTGTTTCTGGAGCTGAAATGAGCTATTATTTTAGAATACAGGCTCTTTGAAGCATAATCTTTGCTTTTCTTTCTATTTGTATGGCACCCACTACAAACCCAACCCGTAATTAATAATCTGATTGCCAGTTTAGGGAAATAAATCGGATGTGAACAGGTTCTTCCAAACAAATAACAGGGAATGGCAAGGGGATGAATATTGTAGTCATTCATCTCTGTTGAATTGTGTACTAATTATCTTCTTGGCTAAACTGAATGAGTAAATGACTTCATAATGTTTTTCCCCAAACACCTTTTCTTAGTGAAATGGCTCCTTCATGCTGCTCATTCACTGCAGGCAGAGGCAGGCTGTGGGTTATTTTTACACGTGGAGGGAGAGACACTCCAATGTGCTCTGTAATTTTGTGCTTTGTGCCTGGCATTTGTGCCGTGGAGCTGACTGGACTGGGGCAGTGAGAGTCCTTCCAAGAGCAGATGGTTGTTCACATTAAAATCTCTGCTTTAAAATAGTGTTTAAAAATTGCATTTGGGGTTCTGGAAAGATCTCTTTGTATCCACTGAGCTGGGGGTTAGTGAATCACTGTGAAAGTAGCCCATTGTGCTAATCTTGGAGCTCAGTTGTACCTCTTGAAAATTCATATTGCTTTAAAAACAGAATTTTAAAAAGCTCCTGTCTAATGTCACTTCTTGAAACTAATGGCTCTTTAATCCTATTTCTAGCTCAAGGCAACTTTAAGGGTTGAAGAGTCTTTTAGAAGTACATGATTGGCACAAGTTAGGCTTGACTCTAATCTCCCAATACCAATCCCTGGGGATTTGATCCCAGCTTCAGAGAAACCTGAGATATTCTGCCCATCCTTACTGGAAAACAAACGGAGAGGTTGCATCACAACTTCAGTTTCTTTGGGGAAGTTTCTCATCCTGCTGTTCCACTGGCAGCAAAATCGCTGCCATTTCTTCCTATTGTGGATCGTGAGGAAGTTCTGTGTGTGGGGAAGGGATTGTCTGGAGTGAAATGGGCCCTGTGGGTGAGTGCTGGGTGTGTTTGGGGCTGCCCAGGCCCTTCCTGAGCAGGTTTGCCCTGATTTTCTCTCTGTGCTGGCTCCCCAAGGGTTGCACTGAGCAGCTGTGGGAGGCAGAAGGGTTTGGTGTGTTTTGGGGTTGTGTTTTGGTCCTGTCATTATCTATTTACTCCTAATTATGGCTTTTGGAGTTGATACTGCCCAGCCTCTGTGTTTATCTCTCTCCCTGGGTGTATTTCAATAAAAATGTCATTATTTGAAATCATTGACACTGTTGGTTAAAGATACTGAATTCCATCATCTATTGTCCTGTGAAATGATCCATTAAAGATAAAACTGCAGGCACTTGATAAAGGTTCTTTCCCAGGAACAAGGAGCTCTCTGATCCCTGTGTGATCTTATCTGCAGAGCAGTGCTTGCATTCCTGATGGGAAGGAGCCACAGCAGAAGGGGAGAGGAGACAGAAACCAGAGATTTTCCTTTCCTAACCAGGATCTTGAGAAGGGAAATGGGATATTTCCAGCCCATTCAGTGTGAGCCAACCTCGGATTCGATGAGGAGAAGAAGAAAGGGAGTTGATTTCAGTATTCTAACAAATTGTTGGGAGGGAGGGATGAAGGGAGGTTAATTATGGAGGAAGGTAAAGGTGAGGGAAAGAGAGGTGACCGTGGAAGGGAGGTGGCACTGCTACCAGCAAAGGAACAATCAGTTCTTCTTGTTGAAATACCTTTCTTCTTTTCCCTACAGGCAAAACAGCTTAAAAATAGTGTTGGACAGCAGGAGTTGGACTCTGATCCCTGTGGGTCCCTTCCAGCTCAGGATATTCTGGGATGTTCTGGTGTGGAAACCCCCAGTTCTACCCTGAGCTTTGCTCTGACACACAGGGGAGATGTTTAATAAGTGTTTTACCTTGTAGGAAAACGAGGCCTCAGGAGCAGGACCTGAACTTTGCAGGGGGGGCCCACCCTGAGCTAAGGGTGGTTCTTGGTGGTTCTGCTGGGTGATAAATATTCCTCCTGGACCAAGGGGTTTCCTTTGGAGCCTTTGCTGCTCTTGTGGGGGCTAAAGGTGTTGAAGGTCGGGGTTCAGATTCTGGGTTTATGGGCACCCTTTGCCTTACAGAGACTGAAATAGCAGCTTTTCATTCTGCCTGTCGTGGCTGAGAGCAGGTTGGCATTTGAATCTTCCAAGGGTCAGCGTTCTTGGCACAATTAAATCTGCTTTGAAGACAGATAACTCCCCCCAGCTTGACACGGGGGCCTGGGCATTTTAAATGTGCTGCTCCCGTTCTGTTTCTGTTCCTCATCCCAGTAATTATGGTGTGTTACAGTGTGTGGGGCCTGCTTGGGCAGACCTTGGGCAGGCTCTGTGAAATTGAGTTTCTTGCCTTCTCTCAGGAACTGCTCTGAAGTGACATTTCCAAAGTCCTGTGGCTGGAGCTCCTCCTGCCCATGGAGCCCCGACTCCCAGGAGTGGGGAGTGACATTTGGTGACCTCATCACTGCTTCATTGCTCTGTGTTGGTGCAAGAGGGTGTAAATGAGGTGTGGAACAAGGTGTAACTATGAGAAAAGGTCCTAGAAGCTTTGGGGGACGTTGGCTGAAGGGACAGGATGCTCTGGTCCTCTGCCAGAGGTAGAGATGGCTTCAGGTGAGAAAAATTCCTCTTAAACAAGGAGAAAGCAGACATGAGCAGGATGCCATGGATGAAGGTTTTGGTGTCTTTTTGGCCACTGGAAGCCAAAACTGAGCTGACTCCCTCTGAGGAAGCAGCAGAGAGAGGAGAACCTGAGGCTGGCAGGTCCCTGAGGAGCACCTGGTGCTGGAAGCTGCCCCAGTGAATTCCCTGTTACATCATTCCTTGGTGGCCTCCAGAGGGGTCCCTGCATCCCAGGATGGTCTGGATGCTCCTTTTTACTGACACACTTGTTTAATTCTTAATTCACAAGACATTTGCTTATTTATTCTCATTGTTCCTGATAATAATTCTAAGCCATTAGAGGGGAAAATTGTATTCAGAAATGCTGTTTCACACTTTATTTGTTTGATGATTTAGAGCGATAGAAAATAGCACATTTGCTGGCTTTTATAGTCTGATAATTATCCACATCCATCAAGCCCCATTCCAGGGGAATAAACAAAACACCAAGAAAATTACTCTATTAATGATATCCTGTGATGGCAAACAGGACAGAGCTCTCTTTTGTGTTAAGGATAGAGAGGGGACTGTCCACTTAAACTCATGTTGGGAAGGAATTGTTCCCTGGGAGGGTGGGGAGGCCTTGGCACAGGGTGCCCAGAGCAGCTGTGGCTGCCCCTGGATCCCTGACAGTGCCCAAGGCCAGGCTGGAGCACCCTGGGACAGTGGAAGGTGTCCCTGCCACGGCAGGGTTGGAAATGGATATTTAAGGTCTCTTCCAGTCCAAACCATTTTGGGATTCCATGATTCCATATTAGCAAAAGCAAGCTCCCACTCCAGCAAGATCATTTTCTAACACATTTATAGCTTTGGGGCAAAACCTTTTGGACCTGTGATCCTGACTCAAGGACTCAGAAAATCACATGGAAATAGAGATCAGAAATGCTGGAATTAGGTTTCATGAAATAAGTTTGGAAGCTGAGAGTCGTTCCCACAGAACAGCAGGTTCTGGATGTGTACAAGTGGTACTTGATCCACTTCAGGGATTTTCTGTTGTTTTGGTAGAAAGTAGAAAAAGGTAATTTAAAAGGCTCAGTATATTACTTTCAGGTTGTTGACTTCGGGGTAAGATGACATTTGAGTCACAGAACTATAACTTTTTTTATCTAGAGCTGTTTTTTTCTTTCCCCATTGCGTAAATCTCGCGCTCCCTGGCAGGGCAGCAGCACATTTTTGCTGCTGTAATCCCCCAAAGTGCTGAGTGGCAGGGTTTTGGGTGAAGCCTGGCCCTTTGTCTTGGTCACCCTCTGCAAGGCTGACCCTTGGAACACGGACTGAGGGGTGGTTTGCAAGCCCAGTGCCTTGGAGGTTGGATTTATGTTCCAGCAGCTGCTGGTTGAGCTCTGTGGCCATAAATCCCCCTTGTCCTGGGTGAGCCAGAGGGGCAGACCCTGCTCTGGGGCCCTGGCTCCCGGTCAGGGCTCCCAGCACTGGGGGCTGTTGAAGTCATGCCTGCAGAACAGGAAATTATTGGCTGTTTTTCACTGTTTTTCACCTGTGGAATCGAGGTTTTGCAGCTGAGCTGAGCCCCAGCTGTGGGGATGGTGACAAATGGTGCTCAGGGACCCCAGGAGCTGTGTCCCCAGCGGGTGCCCAGAGAGCGGGGTCGGGGCCATGGGTGGCACACAGAGCCAGCCCTCCCTGGGTGTGCAGTGCTCAGGAGCTGCACCCCTCTGGCTGCAGCAGTTTTTAATCTTTCCATTGCTGTTGTGCCTCGTAATCAATCATTTTGTGTGTAGATGGAGCTCAGCCTGTGCCATACAGGCAGGAGCCTCCTGTTTCTCTTCCTGGCTTTAAATAGCAGCCCAAATTCTGTCTTTATTGCCTATCTTTATGTAAATCAGTCAGATTTGTGAGCATAACTTAAAGCAGAATTTGACCTACTTTTAATTCTCTTCTGCAGTTAATATTTTGAATTCCTAGGAATAAATGCAGAGGGATGTGTAGGCTCTGCTTCCTAAAGACTGGCCTAAAGAAAAAAGTTAATTTCTAAAATTGGAGTCAGCTATTACCATTCTGTGCTGGGGTATTTTGATTTGTGTATTATTACATATAGTTCTTTTTTATAAGCTGGAAATTCCTCTTCTCTGGCTGGTTTCTCTCCAAGCAAGTCTTTTTTCTTTGTCTCTCCATGGGCCGTTCTCTAAAGCCTCGCTTGGCTTTTTGCAGGCTGCAGTTTCAGATAACACAATAACCATGTTCCAATGTATTAAACTTTTAACATCCTCAAGATTCAATTAATCTTATCTTTACAACTCCCAATTACAGGCACTAATTAAGTGAAGGTTGCATTGTAGACTGGGGATATTACATTAATCATCAGCAGCCTTGTAGCCATAAATTAGTTCTTTCCCAATCCTTCAGCATTTTTCCCAGAAGGACTGGAATGTCTCATTTCCCTGTTTTAAGGGACATTAATCCCACAAAGGAGCTTTGGATCGGGATTAGTTTTATCACATTTATGTAAGTGATGAATAGTCTTTGTAAAATAAAAGCCACTAGCTTTGTCCCAGACAAATGAAATTGAATTGTTTGATAATTATGCAATTTAAGGCACTGTCAAACTTTGGTCAGGGGACGTTGGGAGTCCATTGCTGCATTTATTATTTTACAAGATTAGGTCCTACACAGTGTTTTGCCTTAAATTTTTTTTAAGCCATCAGCTGAAATCAGCTTAGAGTCTAAAGCTGTGTGTGGTTTGTGTGCTGCTGTGCCCCTGCCAGGCCAGCTCAGGTGTGTTTGGTTTTGTGTCCCAGGTTGTGGCTTCGAGCTGCTGCTCCCCACATCGAGGTTTTACACTGGAGAATGGAGAATTTGCCTGAAATCCCCCAGATCAGGTGCACTTTGAGCCCCCACCCCGCGAGGGGCAGGGCTGGGCACCTGTTGCTGAGTCCCCCCTGCAATATCCTGTTCCAGCATGAGGGAGTGAGCCAGGATGGGTTTGACATCTTTACTGGAAATAGCAAAAATAATGCATTTTTTATTATTCACTTTGAAGGGAAGTTACAGCTGGCAATAAATGCCATTCCCACAAATGTAAATTCTCCGAATTCTCTGTCACAAGAAGCAGTGAGGGCCATATTTGATTTGCTGCAGAGTGTAAGCAATGATTTACAAATTTCCGTTGGCAATATTATTGTGTGTCATCATGTTAAACACGTTTAAATGTATCCTGGTATTCAGTTCCCTTCCTGTAACCTGAACACATAAATCTCTGTCACCTGGGCTTTGCTCCTGAGGATACTCTGAACTTCAAAGCACTGAGAGAACTCTCAGCTTTTGGGAAGAAAAAGAGCCATTTGAAATTTCACTGATTTTTGTGTGTGCTGGGCACACCCAGCCCTGGGTGTGTGACCTGTGGGACTTCAGAGAGTTGATTGTTCTTCCAGAATTATCTTCAATAATTTGCACTCAAAACAAATTTCAGTCAGATTCTTTTGCACTTTATTTACCCCCAATCTAAGAAAACTGTCTTTAGGAAGGGTAGGAGTTGTTCCCTGCACCCTTTAATGATGTTTTGCATTTTCATTCACCTCATCAAGAAAATTATTGAATGCTTTAATTCCGTTATTTCACATCAGACAATAAAATCCAGCATGGACCTAGGATTGAGCCATGACTGCCTGAGCTGTGGTGAAGGATATTTACTTTTTTGAATAAAATGAAAGCTGTTTACACAGAAGAAGGTTTTATTCTTTTCCAAAGCACACAGACCCTCCTTCACACCTTTTCAGCCCATCCAACGTTTCTTGCTTATTAATATTTAACACAATTCTATTTAGCAGATATTTTCCCCACGGAGAGCACACCTGCTGTTCCCTGCACTGAGTTGTTTCGGGGGTTTCCAGTGCTGTTTCATCACTTTGTCTCCTCGATTTTCCTTCTGCCTTGTGAAACCTTGTGGTGCAGTTGGAGAAAATGGCAGGAATCCAAACCACTTATGTGACTTGTCTGAGGACTTGTATGAAAGTCTTTTATGGAAACCTTTTATGGCTTTCCCCATGGGTTGGGTGTTGCTGATGCCTTTCAGAAGCACAGAGCTGTGGTTTTATCGCCACCCCTCGGGTTCTGGGCTGAGGGTTATTGCCCCACTTGTTCCTAGACCTTTCCCTTCAGTGTTTTTGCATGGAGACTGCTGATTTTGGTTTGTGTCTGTTGCCTCCCCCAGGTATGCCATTCCCCCGGAGCACGGCAAGAGGCTGGAGCGGCTGGCAAAAGGTGAGCTCTGGCTTCTCAGGGCTTGGTGAAGGACTGGCTCTGCCCTGCTGTGACTGAGGACTTCTGCAGGAGCAGCTGCAGGACCCTGCTGGGGTGGGAGAGCAGCTTCAGGACCCTGCTGTGGTGGGAGAGCAGCTGCAGGACCCTGCTGGGGTGGGAGAGCAGCTGCAGAGCCAGAAAACTCGTCAGGGAATTTTCCTTCCAGCTCCTCCCTCAAAGCCTCGGTCTCCTGGCACAGCGGGACCTGAACTGAACTTCCTTGAAAAACCCTGGAATTTTGAGGCATTGAGGCCAAACCCTCCCATGTCTGGGCAGGGGGTTTAATCCACAATGGCTTGGGCTGGAAAGGACCCTAAAAATGATTTCCTTGCTCCCTGCCATGGGCAGGGACAGCTTCCACTGGACCAGGTCGCTCCAGCCTGGCCTGGAACGCTCCCAGGGATGGGGCAGCCACAGCCTGTGCCAGTGTCTCACCACCCTCACAACAGAGAATTTCCTGCTGATATTGAACCTAAATTCCCCCTCCTCCAGTTTGTACCCATTACTCCTTCACCCTATAACGACACATTCTGTATTTGGTGGTTTTCCTTTTATTTTAGCCTCGTTCTCCTTTATTTTTCAGTGCAATAAAATTCATATTAAAAGGGAAAAAAACCAGTGAAAGGGAGGGAAAAAGAAAAGGAAAATGGAGCTGGGGGAAGGCAGAGTTACTTTGAGCTGTGGCAAACTCCCACCTCTCAAGCTTCAGGGAAGATGTCTGGCTGCAGAAGTAGATGTGTTTTAATTTGTTGGTGTTGTTTCTATTTTTGTTCACTTGCAAATGTTCAAGGAGCTGCCCAGCTAAAAAAAGCTGCTGGCCCAGAATAATTAACTCCAAATCTCTGTGTTTCATCTCCAGTGAGGCAACTGGGGTGGTTTAAATCTGGTGGGGAAGGTAGGAGCAGGCAGGAAAATCTGGAAGACTCTACTCTGGTGCAAAAGAAAAGGAGTTCTAATGCTGATTTCCCAGAAAACAGGCAAATTCCTGCTGTGTCCCACTCCAGGGTGTCAGGGGGAGCAGCTGATGTGTGGGGTAAATGCAGAATAACTGGGGATGGGTGTCCTGGGGCTTGGTGGTGTTTTCCTGGGCTCTGAGCTCCGTGATCCCTAAATACAAATAAATCTGGAAATGGCTGCTCAGAAATGTTGCATTTCAAAGCTACAGCTCAGTCATTTGCCAGGTTTTAACAGATGAAAAAAGTAATTTTTATAAGAAGTCAATCAATCAGATGACTTGTGTTCTGCAGACTCTGAAATACCACTCCAGGTCTGACAGCAGCAATAATAAGTTTCTTGCTGTTTGTAACTAATTTTTATGGATGATCAGTTTTGAGGCACGGGGATGGTTTGTGCTGTAAAACCAGGAGCAAATTATCAATGATCTGGCCTTTATTTTAGTTTCCTGCTTCTGGAAGCTGGGATGGGAGATGATTTAACTCTGCAAAGGGCCAGTGCTGCTGCCTGGCCATTCCCCTGTCCTGTACATCAGTGGGGAGAAGTTTACTGTGGAGAAATGAGAGTGCAATTAATATGGAAAATGAATAGCTGAGCTGTAAATGGGCTCACTGGGAGAGCCATGGAGCCCATGGAGAGAATGTTAATGTGTTGCCATGTTATTGGTGCTAATCACTTAAAATGTGCTTCTTTATTAGTGGCTTTAATGAGAGCCACTTAAACTGTGCATTAAAAAGAGGAACTGCAGAGAGGGACGACAGACTGGGTAGCAGACAGTCATAACTTTAATTGAAATGCTTTTAGTACAAAAATATAATATAAGAAAACCTGGAACCCAGTAATCCTTTTGGCTTTCTGAAACCCCTTCCATTATGTCCCATCAATCAGTTTTGGTTCCAGAGCTTGGGGAGTTTGTTTTCCTAAACTGTGGTGGGTTTGAGTCCCTATAAACACAGAGTTTGTTATGGAATCACCCACCTGGAGGGAAAGACTGAGGAAAATGGGGTTACATTGGCTGAGCTGCCACTGAGGTCAGTGTTTACCACTATTTTAGTTTTCTTCCTTATTTGTGATTTGTTTGAGTAGCTCAGCGTGGATCTTGGGTAGGATTTAACTCTTAATGGTGTTGAGGTGCTGGCTGGGTCAGCTCCTGTTGCCTCTGCCTCTTGTTGGTGACCACTGTGAACGTGTCCCTCCTGCCACTGCCAGGGATGGAGTTTCCTTTCCTTTCTTTGCACTGAATATTAACATTTTTTCCCTTTAGGAAGGGATGTGTAGGGCAGATTGATCTGGAATCTAACAAATTGGATTATTTTCCCGAGAACAGCCCTGTAGTGATGCTCCTCCTCTCAATGTCTCCACAGGGTTTTTCCCAGGAAGCTCTCAGGGATGTGATGCTTTCCTCCGTCACAAGATGACCCTCATTTCTCCCTCCATCCTGAAGAAATACGGGATTCCCTTTGACAGGGTAGGTACAGGGGGACCCTGCAGGCTCCTGGGAGCACAGCACCTCTCTCCTGAGCAATCCTTCCAGCACAGCCACTGGGAGGAATTGGCTTCATTTCCCAGGGCATTGCTATGCTGAGTGCATCCCATCACTTCAGACCAGGTCTGCCTGGGAAAAGGAGGGTTTGGGGTTTGGCTGAGACACCGGGAAGCAAGGAAAAGCTGTCACTGGACAAACTCTGGCAATTAGGGAGCCTCACAGGTAGAGAGGGATGAGCTCTGGGGGATGTTCTGGCTCATCAATGGGCAGCAAACCCCACTGGTGGTTCAGGAACACTTTTTTATTTCCTCGTGGATCCAGCGTGACCCAAAGTGCAGCTGCCTGTGCTGGCTCCCTGCTGTGTAAGTGCTCGTGCTGCTCTAAGCCTGGAAGGATCCCTGCAGCTCTTAAGCCCTGATTTGAAAAGAGGGGTCATGTTTATTTGGTATGATCGTTTTAATGTGCTTATTCTTAAAGTCTTGTGGCAAGAAGTAAATCTCCTCAGCCAAGTGTGGTTACAGGGATTTGTATCTGTGCAGAATCAGTCAAACTGCTGCTGCTGCTGCTGCTGCTGCTNCCCTGATTTGAAAAGAGGGGTCATGTTTATTTGGTATGATCGTTTTAATGTGCTTATTCTTAAAGTCTTGTGGCAAGAAGTAAATCTCCTCAGCCAAGTGTGGTTACAGGGATTTGTATCTGTGCAGAATCAGTCAAACTGCTGCTGCTGCTGCTGCTGCTGCTGCTGCTGCTGCTGCTGCTGGGTGTTCCCAGCACACAGAGCCAGAGCTGCCTGTGGATGTGGGAAGTGTTGAAGATGCCTGCTCCAAACTGCTTTCATGGAATCATGGACTGGGAAGGGACCTCAAAGCCCATCCAGTGCCACCCCTGCCACGGGCAGGGACACCTCCCACTGCCCCAGGCTGCTCCAAAGTGGGAGCAGTGGCTGTTGCAGGAGGATCACTGTTCTTCACAAATAGGGAACCAGTGCCATTTTTCCTGAGGAATAGAGATAGGATCCCTTCATCCGAATTCTTGGCAGATTTCAATGAAGTGAATAGGCAGCATTTATAAATCTCTATAATGCTGTTCTGGAAAAAANTGTTCTTCACAAACAGGGAACCAGTGCCATTTTTCCTGAGGAATAGAGATAGGATCCCTTCATCCGAATTCTTGGCAGATTTCAATGAAGTGAATAGGCAGCATTTATAAATCTCTATAATGCTGTTCTGGAAAAAAAGAAACAGATCAATACTAGGGCTTTTTAATAATTAAAAATGTGTATTTCTGTAATCTCCTATTGATTTCTCCATTTATTCCTCAAGAGCTTGCAGAAGTCAGTAAATTTGGGGCTTTCTCCATGAGTGGCAGTTTGTGCTGGCTTTCCTTCAATAGTTATTACTTTTCTGCATGGCCTATCCATCATCTGGAGTGTTTTCTAATTTATTGTGGGATAATGTTGACAGCAGTGCCATGGACGATGTGGACTTGAAATGGAGACACCAGGATGTGCAGTCACTGACAGAAACACGATCTTTCCATCTCCTGAAGCCAGCAGAGCAGCACTGCTGGCA
>VZTH01013915.1:0-19965 GCA_013397815.1 Aleadryas rufinucha | reverse complement strand
CTGCTGCTGCTGCTGCTGCTGCTGCTGCTGCTGCTGCTGCTGCTGGGTGTTCCCAGCACACGGAGCCAGAGCTGCCTGTGGATGTGGGAAGTGTTGAAGATGCCTGCTCCAAACTGCTTTCATGGAATCATGGACTGGGAAGGGACCTCAAAGCCCATCCAGTGCCACCCCTGCCATGGGCAGGGACACCTCCCACTGCCCCAGGCTGCTCCAAGCCCTGTCCTGAAATAGTGGCTGTTGCAGGGGGATCACTGTTCTTCACAAACAGGGAACCAGTGCCATTTTTCCTGAGGAATAGAGATAGGATCCCTTCATCCGAATTCTTGGCAGATTTCAATGAAGTGAATAGGCAGCATTTATAAATCTCTATAATGCTGTTCTGGAAAAAAAGAAACAGATCAATACTAGGGCTTTTTAATAATTAAAAATGTGTATTTCTGTAATCTCCTATTGATTTCTCCATTTATTCCTCAAGAGCTTGCAGAAGTCAGTAAATTTGGGGCTTTCTCCATGAGTGGCAGTTTGTGCTGGCTTTCCTTCAATAGTTATTACTTTTCTGCATGGCCTATCCATCATCTGGAGTGTTTTCTAATTTATTGTGGGATAATGTTGACAGCAGTGCCATGGACGATGTGGACTTGAAATGGAGACACCAGGATGTGCAGTCACTGACAGAAACACGATCTTTCCATCTCCTGAAGCCAGCAGAGCAGCACTGCTGGCATTTATGGAGGGGATGGATGCAGGATGGACCTGAGCACCTCCTCCTGAAATCCTGCAGGAGCTTCTTGTGTATCACAGCAGCTTTTATCCCTCTTTTTAAAATTATTCTCCTAATGTTAATGCCATCAGCAAATTCAGATGCTGGCCCAGCCAAGGGGGGAGATGTTTGAACTGCTGTCTGTTTACATTTTCCATTTGGCCCCATCCTTGTGTTTGGAAGTGCAAGTCCCCTGGAGTCTCCGTGGGCTCTGAGCTGCTGGGGTGTGAGTTATGGCTGGTGGGAAGGGATCCAGATGGAATTGCTTGGCTGTGACAGCTGTGAGAGGTCTGTCAGCACTTCTGGGTTGGAAGGACAGGGAAGGTCAAGCTTTGCCTCTTCTGTACCCCATGGAGGGGGGGTGCTGCTGTGTGGGGGGCAGCTGGGCTGGGAGTTGCTCCCATGGTTCAGGCTGTGCTCTTAACAATTAAATTCCTTTTTTCCCCAATGGTTTTTCTGCATAAGATATAAAAAGAAGATTTTTTTAGAGGCATCTCAGATTGATTTGCCTCTGGTTCCAGCTGTGATCTGTAGAGTTCAACCCTTATTAATAATGTCCATAATGCTTATTGTTGTTTCAATTTTATTAGAGTCGAGTCACAGAATGGTTTGGGTTGAAAGGGACCCTAAAGCCCATCCAGTGCCACCCCTGCCATGGGCAGGGACACCTCCCACTGTCCCAGGGTGCCCCAGCCTGGCCTTGGACACTGCCAGGGATCCAGGGGCAGCCACAGCTGCTCTGGACAATTCCCAAAGCAGACAAAAGGTGGGCTGTCATTTTTAGGGTGTTTGACTTTTGGGTGAACAGGTGGGAGTGAGGCTGATAAACATTCACATCCCAGGTCCCACCTGGGGCCCTTTTGTGACTGCAGCCTGCAGGTGTAAATGGTTCAGATCATGTCACCCCTTCCATCCACTGCTCTGGGTTTTTCCCTTAAGGGAAATGCTTGGCTGCTCCTGCAGATCACCAGCAATGGTTCCAGGCTCAGCCAAGAGCTGGCAGTGGCTGTTCTGCCGACCCTCCAGTGGAAAGAGATTTAATCAGTGGGGTTTTTTAATAGCTCTGTGTTCCCAAGCTGCTGCATTAAGTGACCTGTGGGGTGTCTCCTCCCTTTGCCTTTGCTTTTCAGATCACCCAGGAAGCTGGGGAGTTTATGATCACATTTCCTTATGGTTACCACGCTGGCTTCAATCACGGCTTCAACTGTGCCGAGTCGACCAACTTCGCCACTCTGCGCTGGATCGACTACGGGAAAATGGCAACGCAGGTGGGATGGGGCTGGAGCCCCCAGCTCAGGGACACAGGGCAGTGGGAGTGGCACTGGTGCTTGTCCTTGTTCCTAAGGACAGCGTGGAAAATGCCCCTGCTTTGGGATGTGCTCTCTCACCGTCCCACGTTGCTGTTTTGCCTCTCGATGATTTGTTTTATTCTGAGGGCGTGGGAGTGACTTTCTCAAGTGTTACAGTCACCTGTGAACAGGTTGTTTTGGGATTGGTAAACTGGGATTAGTTTTCTGATGCATCCAAAGTGCATTTCACAGTGGATAAGGTGAGCGATGTAACTGAATACAACTCATTAGGCACACACTGGAGGGGAAGGAATAAGCTGGAAATACTTTTGAGCTTTAATAACACTGTGGTAATAACATTCTGAAGATACCTGAATTCCTCTAATCTGTGCACTCAGTTAAGTTTGGAGAGCTGTGTTTGTGTGGTTATTTCTCATTAGGGCGGATTTCTGGTGTGCTTTGTTACTTTGGTTTGTGCTCTCCTGGTTTGAAGTCTGCAGAATAACTGATCTGCAAAGCTCATTCAGTAGAATCTGGGAAGTTTTGCCATGGCAGGGACACCTTCCACTGTCCCAGGTTCCTCCAAGCCCCATCCAGCCTGGCCTTGGACACTTCCAGGGATGGGTCATACATTCGGATTTGTAATGGAGTTAAAGGGATGGTAAGAAAAACCTTAAACCATAAAGGGCTTCAAATCAGCGTCAAGGGTCTGAAACTCCAAAACAGACAAGCAACCTTGGTTTAAAAATGTAAAAAATGGTGTTTGTGTGCTGTGACCTTGTACAGCAGGTTTATGTGTCGTGAGTGGTCATGGTATTACACCCCAGAAAATGGGGTTTATCGTGGAAATTCAGACAGACCCTTAACTACACCAGAGCCAGCAGGCACCGCTCGAATATTAAAAGCAATTTTGGGTTCAGCCGTGTGTTCACAAACAAGTGACATTTGGGAAGTGCAGTTTAGATGGAGCCTCCATGCTTACATTGTTAAGCAGCGTAGCGTGAAATTACTGAACAAGCAGCAGCAGAGCTCGGAGCAGATCTGGGGACACGAAGTGCGAGCGTGGAAGGAGATGCCCAATTTATTCCCATTGCACTCTGTGGCACTTGTCTGTTCTGAGCTCCCTGGTTAATAAACCACGTGTTAATTAACCCTGGGACACCTGGCTGGGGGTCCCAGCTGAGGGGGGAATTTGTTACACAGTGATTTTGTTTAAATCTCACTTGAGGCTGAGCAGGGACCTGAGGAAGTGTCAGCTGAGGGTGTGCACTGGGTGTGCACCTGAGTGGGGAGGGAATTCCTGCAGAGACATCAGGAGGGAATTCCTGGCTGTGAGGATGGGGAGCCCTGGCACAGGGTGCCCAGAGCAGCTGTGGCTGCCCCTGGATCCCTGGCAGTGCCCAAGGCCAGGCTGGAGCAGCCTGGGACAGTGGGAGGTGTCCCTGTCCCGGGCAGGGGGGGGGGAGATGAGATTTAAGGTCCCTCCCCACCCACACCATTCCACGATCCTCGAGTGTGTGATTTTCAGTTAACTACTGCAGCTTTCCTATATTTAAAAAATGGCTTTATTGATTGATATGCTCCCAGGCACAATCAGATTGTCCTTGCTCACATGCAGGCAGGTTTGGGGGTTTTTTCCTTATCATATACTCGTTTATAAAAGTTCTTGGGAAGCCTGAGCTGGGCAAAGCTCTGCAGGGACCTGCTCTGCCTGCACTGGCCCAGCTGCCTGGGGGTGGTTCTCTGCTCTCCTTGGGTTACCAGCACAGCTCTCGTGTCCTGCCAGCACTCAGGAGGATGGGGACAAGGCGAGGTTGGTAATTAGCCACTTGTAATGTTCTCCTGGACATCATCCTGGGGAGGAGATTTGGGTTGTGCTCTGCTGAGAGCTGTGTGTGTGTCAGTGGTGCAGAGGAAGAGAGGAAGGTAATGGCTCACCTCAGAGAGCAGAGCTGTGCTAATTGCCTGCCAGATGGGTGCAATGTTCTGCATCCCACAGAGAACCTGCCTGGGCTGTAAAAATACAGAATAACCAGCCTGGAGGGTAAAGATCAGCTTCTGAGACACTGGGCCTGCTCTGATTGCAGAACAAGTGTCAGTATTAGCAAAAAAAATAGCAATGGCTGCAGAGATGTGTGGGAAATTAATAATGGGTAAATCCACTTGTGTCTGTAAATTAGTAACCAGGATGGACAGATCCTTAAAGATTCCAGTGGAAATTGGTCTGGTGAATACCAAGGGAATAATCTGAGCTGTCCTGTTTGGTTCAAAGCTTTTTGAGAACCTGAGATTTTGGAGACTTTCCCTCCTTGGGTTTAGTTTGAACAGGTGCTTTTGCCCCTTGGGTCTGATTTTCTGATTCTCCTTTTTGTTGCTCCTCCAGCCCCAGTGCTGGGTGTGGTTTGAGACAGACGAATTTCACGTTGTCTCTCGTGATGTGCAGAGATGTTCAGGACTGGTTTTCTGTGCTCTCAGCAGGTGTCAGTCTCCTCAGCTCCAGAGGAAGGGGGTGACATCCTCCTTCAGGGCCTTCACTCCGTGCTGGTGCCCCACTGGGAGGTGGATGTCTTGCCTCCAGCTGGACACTGTGCCCAGAAGTGCAGGAAATAACAGCTCTTTAACTGTTCTCCCATTTATTGCCATGCAAACGTCTCCATCTGTCCTGCAGGAGCCTCGTGCTGCAGCTGGCTCCTTCCCACCAAGGTGACTTTGAGGCCAACCTCAGCTCCTCCTGCACCTGATCCCTGGGAAAAGCTGTGGCTGAGCAGCAGATGCTCGTGTAGGGATGGGAGAGACCCTCAGTGGAGCGTGGGGCTCCCAGGGATAACCCCCCTGTGCTGGAATTCATTGCAGCTCTTTGCAGAGCAGCCTCTGGCAGGGGATGCTCCTCAGGAGCTGCAATCCTGTTTGGGTGATGGGGTGTCACTGTCACAGTGCACAGCAGAAGGAGACCCAGAAGAAAGGAGCTCACAGGGGTTTTCACAGCCCTTGGCACCATGTTTGGGGTCAGCTGTAATCCAAATATTTGCTTTGGGCTTCAGCATTCCCGATGCAGTGGCACAGCTGAGGAGGGATGGGTTTGTTTGAGTGTACTACAGTTAATGTTTGCCTGCATAGGCAGGGCTTAGAAATTACGGAGAAATATTTCCCTTTGTTCTCTGGAGTTGGAGTTCCTCAGTCATTTGTCTTCCATTTGTCATTTTTTTTTTCTGTTTGGTTGTTGAAAAAAGCTGCTGAGTGAAAGACAGGAAATTACAATTTTCATTCCTTACCATCTTTTTTTTTTTTTTTAAATTTCTTTTTATTTTGCACCATGATCCTGCAGTTCCTTTCTGCACTCCTGGCTTTTTGTTTCTGAAAACCCTTGGATGCCACCACCGACAGCCAGAGGATTTTCAGAGCTGTGTCTTTGCCCAAACAACCCTTTTAATCCAGGGGTTTCAGGAAAGTGCCCTTCCTGCAGTCGAGGTGGCCTGTGAGTCCCCTGCTATTCAGAAAGTCCCTTTCAGAGTGTACAGTTTTAGCAGAAATTCAAATCCCAGCTCAGCTTTTCTATTTCTCTGGAACTGGACTGAGAATAAGTGGCTGGGAGGGGAACGATTTCTGCACTTTGCTTCCAGTTAAGTGCAGCCACTCCTGGAGAGGGTCTGGGCTCCTGCTGGCTGCCACTTTGATGCCTCCCTTTAGCTCCTGTTTACTCCAGAGAAAGTGCTGGAATTCCCTCTCCCAGCATAAACCGGGGTCAGGCTGCCCTTGCTGCCCAAATCTGCATTTTAGGGTGTGAAATGAGCAGCCCTCCCCTCCCCCAGGCAGAGCTCCCATCAAACCCCTCACTCCAGAGCTCTGCTGCTCTCTCATCTGGGGGACACAAATAAAACCCTTCCCTCTGGATTTTGCTGTTCTGCCAAGAGAAGGGACCTTTTGGATCCCAGCCTGGGATCTTTTACGTGGTTTGTTGCTTCCAAACCTTCTGCTCACTCCTTTTTTCTGTCCTATGTGTATGATATTGAAATAATCTCAAATTTACACTTGGAATATCTGAGATTTAAAGTTGCTTAACGTATAATTTTCCAGGTAAAATTGAAGCTTTCTTCTTACTAGTCACGTCTTAGTAGATTTTTCCCTCAGTCTGTATTTCCCAAGAAAATAAAACTTGGGAGGTTTTTGCAGAAACCTGTTTGATAATACTGCAAAATTGGTCCCCAAAATAAGGCAAATCAGAATTGTATTTTTGCATTACTTTGTGCCTCAACTGACTCTAATTAGACCTTTTAAGCTTAGAACACATAAAGAAATCTATTATGGAATAGCATTTCCATAGTTTATTTTTGTCAGACATTCAAAATTGCTCTTTTACTCCAATTAGACCTTTTAAGCTTAGAATACATTAAAGAAATCTATTATGGAATAACATTTCCATGGTTTATTTTTGTCAGCCAGATTCAAAGTTGCTCTTGTACAAATTCTCCCACCTTTATTCATACTCTTTTTCTTGTATTATTTGTAAACACCCCTAATGCCCTGCTCTTGATTCTGTGCAAGAAAAAGGAACTTTTACAGGTTTTTTCTTGCTGAGGTGGAAAGGGGGTGGTTATTTTTTGGAAACTGTCTGGAAGCTTTGTTTTATCAGCTCTTTTCTGAGCTCCTCTTCTGAAGTTCTGGCTGGGAGGTTCTTGGCACGATTTTTGTTACTGAAGGAAGAGCACTTTGAGTTGTGTGAGCAGAAGAAACACCTGGGTTTTTTGGGATTTGCAGGGTCCCGGTGCTGGGGTGCTGCTGGGTGGGGTGGCCGATGTCCCTGGGGGTGGATTGGTCCCACCAGGCCCTCCTGGGTGCTGGGATGGGTTATTTGATTTGCTTGGGCTGGAACAAGTGCCAGGGTGTTTCTGTCACACCCAAAGGTTGTGTGTGAGGGGGGGTGGCTCTGGCTGCCCCCACTCCTGCACCCCGGGAACCCGCACGGAGCATTCGGGAGCGGGGAGGAATCGAGCCCTGCAGCCAGGGCCAGGGGGAGCCCATGGAAGTCTCTGCCTAATTGTTTTGTTTATGAAGCTCTGGGAAGGGTTTCCAGTGGGTTTCCTAATGAACTGGTTTGTTGTTGATGCTGTAATTACTCTGCAAACGGGGGGTCAAGGCTCATCTTCTTTCCCACAAGCTTCCAACCATTAAACACACAGACTGTGCACTTGGGGCTGTTTCTCCTCCTCCTCCTCGAAGTTTAACTCCTTACTGCTCACAGAATTGCTGCCATTCATCCTCCAGGAGTGTCCTTGGCCTGGCTGAGTGGAAGGAGGAGGAGACTGGAGCCCAGACTGGTTTTTGTGTCCTGTTGGGTCTCGATGGCACGTCTGTGGAGTGGGAACAAACTGGACTGGTGCTGCTCAGAGGCTGGGACTGCCCTGGGGGCTGGTTCCTCCCAAAAGCCGAAACTCTCTGCTCTGACCTGGGAGTTCACAGGGGGAGGCTGGGGGGTGTTGGCCCAGCGTGTTCCTGTGCCAGTTTCTCCTCTGCCTTTTCACAGAACCACCCCTCTCTCTCTGCCAGGAACTCGCTTTTAGGCTTCATTGCTAGGGACCAGCAGATAGAAAAGCTTCAAGCAAAGATTTTGGCCTGGCGCTTACAAGCTGAAAGAACTTCAATTTTGAGCGTGTTGGGTTTTGTGATGGATAAATTTCCATTAAGGCCAAGTGGGAGGCTCAGCTCAGTCTTATCAGCTGCTTTCATCTGAGCAGGAAGGGTTTTTTCCATGAAAACCAGAGGGGCCACTTTAAAGATGTAATTTTGGTGGCTATTTCTGCATAAGGAAAAGGATTATTTTCCATTAACCTTTCCTGTGTGATGGAACTGCTGAGGTTCAGTTCAGTGTTAATGGTTGGGAATTGAGGGAAATATCCTCCCAAAACTGTTGCTGAAGGTTGAAGTTGAATGAGTCTGTGCTTTTCCATATATCATTTGATTTTATGACTTCAAGGAGACAGTCATTTTATTTGAATGTTATTTTATATAGACTTATTTGTGTTTTTATGTTAAAAAATATTGCAAATAAGATAATGGTTGTACATTCAATAGCCACAAATTCCCCACTATCAGTCTCAGAGTTAGAATTGATGGGACAGGGCTCCTGCTGTGGTCACATATTTTACCACAGGCTCCAAATTAGAGTAGCAGATAATAAAATAATGAGGAAAGGAAGAATGTTGGGGTTTTAGGCTGGAAAAAGGTTTAATTGTGCATTTCCTTACAGTATTTTTCCATGTGCTTATGGTTCATAAAGTCATTAACTTATGGAAGAGGAGAGGTGAGGCTGGGAAAAGCCTTCAGAAGGTGGAATAAGTGAAGTTCCTGAGATCTGGTGAATATGGAACTCCTCTCCTGTTGGTCTTTTGGGTCTCAGCTCCCCTGTAACTGAAGGTGAAGAGCTGACCCTAAAGCTGGGTTGATTTTTGGTTTGGTTTTTTCCCACTCCCGTTTCCAGGCCCTGCAGTTGGTCCTTGGAGATCCAGTTATGGATATTCCGTTGTTTATTCCACTGTTTATCCGTGGCTCTGCCGCTCCCAGGAGCGGGGTCTGGCAGCCAGGCTGGGAGCGATGGAGGAGACGGGGAAGGTGCTGGCTGAGAGCTCAGGGCTCCTGGAGTTTCTCACCTCTCATTTGGGCACCACAAAATGTTTGTGTTGCCATTCAGTCCTGTGCTTTGGGTGATCATTCCACCCTGAAATCCTTCTCAGGGCTGCTGATCCATAGGAATTCTGTGAATTCCCAACCTGGAGCTTTGTGGTTCAGTTTTGCTTCACATAAAGGAAATGAGGTTTTGTATCTCTCCTTAGTGGTGGTATTTTAGTGTTGAAGTGTTCATTTTTTTTTCTATAAGGTTTAATAATAGTGGGATATAAAAGTGTTGGAGTTTGAGGGAATTTGGGAGGATATATTCTGCAGAAATTGGGGTAGGGATGGACAGAGATGGGGGCTGTAGGTGTAATGTCTTTTAGGAAATACCTATGTTTATGACCACAGTTAAATACCTTGAAAGAAATGCAGCTCTGTGTATGTGGAAGGGGCAGGCAGGGTGTGGGACTGGAGATCATTGCCAGGAAACAGCCCTGCTGCTTTTGTCCTGCTGTAATGGAGCAGAGCAGGGAATTTATTGCAAAGGCAATTTCTTGCCCTTCTCTACCCTCACTCTCCTCCTGGTCTCCCCCATGCTCCCTCTCCCAGCTCTCTCTCACACACGAGAACATTCCCTTCTCCAGCTGTACTGGAAGCATCAGCAGGATCTCACTGCTGTCTGAGGGCAGGGTATGGAAAAATATCCTGGCCATGCTGGGAATGTGGCTGTGACACAACTGCAGCAGCTGAGGAAATATCACTGTATGGTCTGCAAGAAGCCCCAGAGGAAAGAGGCTTTGTGAATTATTCATGCTTGCTGGTGTGAAAGCAATAGAATTAAATTAAAATTGAAATATAAACACACATCATGGTAGATTTGTGGAAAGAAAGGAGCTTGGCTGCTGCAGGCTGTGGGCTGTGGGAGATGGAGGCCACGGTGGCAGCGCCGAGTCCCAGCCCGGCAGCACCAGGAGCTCAGCGTGGGTGCTCCAGGGCTCACCAGGGGCTGCAGCTGGGGGAGGCTCTGGGGCTGCTGCTGCTTGGAAACTGCTCTGGAGACCTCTGGCCCCGAGTGCCTCGGGATTTGCTGGCTGGGTTTGAAGGCTTGGGTGTGTCTGTGCTGCACCTCTTGAGGCCAGGTCAGGATCACAGAACTCAGTGTTCCCCTTTTAAGCCATTTCTCAGCCTCTGAGGAGGTCAATCCCCTGGGGATGCTGTTCTGTGCTCCTCTTTGTAGCACTGCTCAGGTGCTTTTAAACTTTCTGAAGGAAAATCTGCTCAATCCCTTAAGCCAGGGCTGATGGAGGTGCCGTGGGAAGCTCCTGCCTGGGCTGGAAGCGTGGGTGCCGCTGTGTTCCTGCCCTGCTGGGGCCAAATTGCATTTCCAGCCTTTCTGGCCTCAGCCATTTTTCATTAAATGGAGTTTTCCTGGAAGTTCCTGTCCATAAATGCTCCTTCCCACTCGGACACTCGGGTTACCAACACTGCCCCAGTCCCTGCACAGTGAGGAGCAGGAGCTGGGGGATGTGGGGTAGTGGAGAACTGTACAAAGGGCTCTTCTCTCTCCCTCTGTCAGTGAATTCTCATCTATGGCCATAAATCTTGTAGTAATGGTGGTGAAAAGGGAAGGGAGAAAGGGGAGAAGCAGGTTTAATTTCAGTAATTTCTGCCAAAGAATGGATAGAAGAGTTTTGAAAAGGTGTGGAGGAAGGTGGAAAAAACCCCAAACCAGTCCTGCAGAGTGGCTCCAGTTACCTTGGCCTCAGCTTGGAGCTGAAAAGCAATTTCATGCAAGCAGAGCTTTGCACCTTAGAGCAGAAGCCCCAGGAGAGCTGTGGCTGCAGCCCCCAGAGGCACCTGGGGGGCTCCTGGGTCCTTTTCCATCCTCTACCTTCTTTTGAGGAGGTTTGCAAAGGCTGACTCTTTGAGGCTCTGTCAGTGCCCAGGGTGAGAATCCCCTTGCTGCACTCAGTCTGTTGATTCATCCCAGCAAAGGGAAATGTCCAAGGAGAGCCACCTGTGAGCACTCTGTGAGCAGTGCAGGGGTGTGACTCCAGGTTAGCTCTAATGAGCATATGCCAGCTGAAATGAATAATGCACATTTTCTCCCACGGAATGGTTTGGATGCAGGTTGTGGTTATTGCTGGTTTTTTATTTCTTCCCTTTTGTGCAGGATTGCTGTGCCATGTCAGGATGTGTCATTAGGAAGTTTAACTGCCTGTGCTCTAGGTCAGGCTTTTCTGAGTTATAGAGTGATACCAATAATATCTTTTCAGCCTGGAAACTCTGCCAGAGAGAGGCTGATGGAGGGAAGTTGGGCTTGAGGGCAGGCTCTGACCTGGGCTAGACCAGGCAGGTAATTGTGTCTAATGCCTGCAGCACAGGATATGAGCAGTGCCAGTCCCAGGAAGCTTCAGCTTGTTGGGGGGCTTAGAGGGAGAACAAAATCCTTGGGAGCAGTTTCCCACTGCCCTTGGAGAGTGTTGGAGAGGCTGCTGGTTTTCCAGGAGTGACGTGGGGGGGTCTCTTGCAGTGCACGTGCCGCAAGGACATGGTGAAGATCTCCATGGACGTGTTTGTGAGGGTGCTGCAGCCCGAGCGCTACGACCTCTGGAAGCAGGGGAAGGACATCGCTGTGCTGGACCACATGAAACCCACGGCTCTGAGCAGCCCAGAGCTCGATGCCTGGAACGAGACCAAGGCAGACCTGAAGGCCAAACTGCTCCGCAGGTAACGGCAGAAAGTGCTGGGGCCTGAGCCCTGCGCTGGGGGTTCATTGCTGACATTGTAAATGCTGCAGTTCTTCATTTGAGATAGTTCAGACTCTTCTCTTTCTTTGTTCTTTTTACAATTCCTCCTGTAATTTGTCTGGAGTAATGTGTCCCTCATGGTGCTGTTTCCTTTCCATGCCATAAAAGCACATGTTTTTCAAAGTGGGACTCTTTGTGCCCCCTCACATCTCATCTCTTATCCTGGAAGACAAAAAAAATCTATAGTGAACATTTAGAGCTTCACTGATCAGAGAGCAGGAGTTAAAAAAAGCCCATCAGTTGCAAAGGGGATTTTATGCATGCCTTTCTGTGCTTCCTTTGATCTTTGTATTAATTTTCTACAAGTCTGTGATTTTTGTGTGTTACAGCATGCTTGAATTGAAAATTTGGCATGCTAACCTTTTCCTGTTGGAATCTTGCTTTATAGGATAGGAGATGAGGAAGAGGACAACAAACACCGGTACGTGACTTCCCTCAGCAGCTTCAATCACTTCATTCTTTTTCCTGGCAAGTTTCTTAAAATAGTAACTCTGGGACTCTTTTCCTCTGTCACTGAGTTTTTCATGAAAGCCTCCAGGAAATCTTTGGGCCTCGAGGTTCCTCAGGCTTCATCTTGGTTTGGATTTCTGTGATTTCTTCCATCACTGGAGAGCCTCAACTCTCTCGTGGCTCTTCTGGTTTTCACTCTTGAGCCCCAGTGCTGGGCTGGCAGGGATGTGTGGTGGTAACTGGGTGTGGGTAGAGGGAACTGGTCTCTGATAAAATTGCTGCTGCTGGCCCAGAGTGGGTTGTGCTGGAGTGCTCTGGACACGGGCAGCTGGTGGGAGAACTTTCCTTCCTCCTCCAGCTTGCCTGAAGGATGAGATTTTAGGAAATGGAGCTATCACAGGGCTCTAAAGCACACTTTAAAGTGTGTGCCCTTCCTTACACCTCCACATCCTCCTCTGTTCCATCATTCTCATTCCTGTTGCCCAAGTTTAAAAACCTGAAAATAGGATGATAGCTGGCTTATTTAGGTGATAGTAAAGAACAAAGTAACATATCTAAAATATCTTAAAGTCTCTCTGTCACTGGTATTTGTCTTCCAGGAGTTTCAGTTACCCAGTGACCTTTGCACTGGGGGTCCTGTGTCCTGTGTTTCCTACCTGAAATGATTTGTCCATTATTATTTTACAAATGCTGAAGGGGGAAGTGTGCCCCACGAAATCCATGCTGCAAAATACATCATAAAGATGATGTTTGGCCGAAGACTGACCCCTGCAATGTTGCATTCCTAAATGTTTTCAGCTGTTCCTGCTGTAGGGAGCTTCAGGAAGAGCAGTGTAGTCTCAGAGCCAGAAGTTGCCTTTTGTGCTCCCTGGGCCATGACTGAGCTCCAGTGGATCCCTGGAGCTGTTTCCTCCTCACCTGGAGTTGGGAATCTCTCTGCTGCCTGTGCCTGCTCAGGGCTCCTGATGTATCTGGTGTTTGCACAGCGTAAGGTACTGTAGGAACACCAGGGATTATTTTCCCTCCCTGAGCCTCTTACCCAGCAGAGAAGCCTCTCTCTCAACCTGAGCCTATTGCAAGAGATCCAGGTACTTTTTTTGCTTATCTGTTCCTGGATTATTCCAGCATTATCCCGAAGCAGTTTTGAAGCTGTTCAAAACTCCTTAGCAGGACTTCCTCCTGTGCTTGTGTCTTTCCAAGACATCGTTTTACTTGAAGCCTGACTTTTCTCAGCAGGATGCAGGGATGGGATTCACCTCTGCCCAAACCTCTTCACAGTTGTAGCTACTTAATTTCAGTCACTTTGTGGTCTGTTCTTCAAAGAGTACAAACGCTGCTTTTTTGTCATCTCTCTTGGAAAAATGGAGCTTTTAAACTCTGCAGAGAGGTGTTATTTCTTCTCTAAGGTCAGTCAGGCTTGGTTACCTTGAAAAACCCAACTTTGTTTACTTTATGGCTTCAGCAAGAGACTGTTTTGGTCCAGTCCCCAGCAGCCTGTTTCTGGTGTGCGAATTCTGTCAGACACAGAACAGCTTCACTTCTGGAAGTGCTCAGCCTTCAGCCTGTAGTTCTGGAAGCACTTTCTTTAAATGCTGAGCTTTCTGCCTCTCCCCCACACCCCCTGAGTGAGAAGAGCACTGCAAAACAGATCTTTTTTCTCTCCTGTGAGTATAAAGCTGTGTGCTGTAATTTCTGCCTGGCATTTCCACACCACAGGAATAAAACACACTTTGCTAAAACCAGCTCGTAACGCTTGACTCCACTCCTCCTTGAGCTACAGAAAGTTCCAGCTGCAATGGCAAAGTCTTGCAGCTTTGTCTTCACCTCCCACCCTACTTTCCCCTCCCAGGGAAGGTGGTGTGTTCTTGGAACATGGGTGAAGAGCAGAGCTGATGCTTCTGGGTTCAGCCCCTGTTCCTGCTAATGACTGTCCTGCAGGTGTGAAGGCACCAGCTCTTCTTGGAGGGCCACCATCTGCTCAGAGTCTGGCAATTAGAGGGCCCTGTGCATATGGATCAGCTTGCTTTGCTATTCATCATTCATCTCAGGTTGAATTTTTCTCTCCCTTCTTTGTCAGTTTAAAGGCTGATTGAGGGCTCTTAACTCTGTTGTGCTCCAAATCTAATTAGCAGCTGAGTTTTCTGGGCTCTGAGGATGGGGAGCTGCTTTTCAGCTTTTCTAGACTTTGGGGCTGATGAGTAAAGTGTGTTTTAGTCTTTGTCACACGATGGTGGATGTGAGGCCATGGGGAAATTGCTGCTTTCAACCAAGGAAGAAGTGCCTACATGCTAAAAATGGGGTAAAAATTGCAAGTTTCTGAATCAGTCCTTTTGGAAAATGAGAGCTTGTTAGATTTAAACCTGAAATTCAAGGAGGAATTTCATAGATTCTGTAAAAGCCCTGTTCTGGGGCTGGCTGGGATGGAGTTACTGGGATTTGGGGCTGCACCAGTGCTGATGAGGCTCTGGAGCTTTGGCTGTTGCTTGCACAGTGTCAAGGCTTTATCTTGTCCCACTCTGGCCCAGCAGGACCCTGGGGGTGGGTGAGAGGTGGGGAGGGGACCCAGCTGGCCCCAAGTGGCCAGGGGGGAATTCTGTGCCATAAAATGTTATGGGGAGCAATAAAAACTGGGAGAGAGGGGGAAGGAGGGGCTTGGCTTCTGAGGTGGCTGTTTCTGGGGACTGGGTGGGCATTGCTCTGCCTGGGGAGATGGTGAATGGATTTCATGGGCTTCTTTCTTTCTTTTTTTCATTCTTTCCTTCACCTATTAAACTCCATTTATCTTGACTTACAAGCTTCTGGCTCTTGTTCTTCCACTTTTCCCTCCCTGCCCCTCTTGAGCCCTGGGGAGTGTCTGTGTGGGCATTTGGCTTCCTAAAGTTCCCAACCAAAAAATCTTGTCCTGACTTCTGAATTTCCATTTCCCTTTGCATTGTGGCTCCTGTAATCTTTGCCTTAATGGCATTGACTTTAAAAAGAATGAACGACGTTGCTCTTGCCTCGTTAGTGTTTGTCTGTTCTTATTAATATGCATATTTTTCAGTTAGATTTTTTCCAGGCCTTGGATCTTCTGAATTTGCTGCTGAAAAATCATGGACTGCCTATTGATTTTGCTCTGAGCATGCATTATGGTGTGTTTTTGGGAACTGGCAGTGCTGGGTAATGTCTCAGAGCTGGAAGATGATGTTTTGCAGACTTCCAGCAGTTTGCCAAAGGGAGGCATGGACAGAATGAAAGGAAATAATGGAATGGAGGCAGAGGATGAAAGAGAGATTTAAACAAGTTTTCATCTGTATTTTGAAATACAAGCAAAATAGATTGAAAACACAATTAAAATCACTTTAACTGCAGCTTGTGAGCTCACATTAGTAATGGTAGGAATCAGCTCTTCAGGAAACCCAGACAATTAATGGCTGCTGTGAATGGATCTTAAATGTTGTGTTATGCAAGGTTCATCTGTTCCCTTTCAGATATCTCTTCTGCCCTGTAGCTATTTTAGCTACCTTGTGTTTTCTCTCCAAAGAAGATCCTTTTGTTTTGTATTCAGCTTTTTAAGTCAGTGATGGTTTTCTATTTTGAAGCCTGTTCTTTTATGTCAAATCACACTTCTGTACTTTCAGGTCTCACAGAAAAAGGAGTCAACCCAGAAGACACAAAACAGAGGATCAGAAGTCTCTTGGGGATGTCATGGCTATTGAAACTGCCTTGGAAGACGTGAAAGTAAAAGAGGAGCTGAAAAGGGGGCCGGATCTGGAGGAAGAGGAGAGAGGCAAAGGGATGGAGGGAGAAGGTGAGGCCAGACCAGTGAGGAGCTGGGGCGAGCTCTGAAACACCTCTGTAAATAACTTGTCTGCTGCTGTTTATTTCTGTTGAAATATCAGCAGAGTTTTCCCCAATATGAAATCTCTGCTCACTGAAATAAGTCATCATTCACAGCAGCAATTGATTTTTCCCTCTCTTTAAGGATTCAATCCAAATAGCTTTTTTGGCAAATAGCTTTTTTGGCAGGGCTTGAGAATTCTATAGGCCCAAACTATTACAGGACTGTAAAAATATATATTATGTGAGGAATATTTTAAATTATTTCATAGAGAAACAAATAAATGCATTTTTGTGTCCTGCTCTGAAAAGGAATGATTTGTGCACTGCCCTGTGCCATTAATCTTTCCTCTTCCCCTCCCTTTGTTCCCGTTTTTCAGAGACTGAATCCATGAGCCTGAGTCTGGGTGGGATCCACAGCTGCTGCACGAGTCCCACTTGGGTTTTGTCAAGTTTAGCTGGAGCAGGGAAGCTTTTCAGCTTCCTCTGCATGAAATAGAAAACCTTTGCTGAAAATAAAACCAGGCCACGACAACTCCCAGTCCTTTGGGATTCCTTCTGCACATTCAGTCCCAAGGCCTGAGCACACCCATTGTGCAGGGGGCTCTTTCTGTGGCACCTTTTCCTTGGCTGTGCAGAAAAGGCTGGAATTCTTGCTGGGGAAAAAAATCTGCTTTTCCCCCCCTAATGTGTGGTTAAATGGTTTTTGTGTCTGTGAAACACTCTCTCCCTCTTGGAGGCTTCTCCAGCACTGCTACAGGGAATTAATTTACATCTATTGTATATATCCATTATTTGTTTAGCATTTGGAGAAACTGATGCTGCAAACTGCTTAGAGAACCTCGATAATGATCTTAAAGGAAATCAGTGGAAGCTCTGGGAAGAGAATTGGGGCTTTGTTCAGAGTCTCTCAGCTAGACAGTGTATTTTCTCTTTTCATGGGAAATAAGGAGTTGGAGAACCATTGTTGCACAGTGCAGATACTTAATTTCTATTGCCCTAAGCCTGAAAGCATCAGCAGTGTGTTAAATTGTCTGCTCTTAGCTCTTGTACAAGTTTAACACTTGATGCTTGTAATAAATGGCCTGAAAATGCTGATTTTTCTTCGGAGACGAGAGATAAGTGACAAGGACAGATCTGAGATCATTAGAATGGCCAAGGAATAATAAAAACTCTGTTCTAGCTGAATGCCTTCCAAATCATACACTTCCAGTACTTTGTAAGAGCTCTTTAACTGTTAGCTCAGGAGGGAAGAGCTTATTTTCAGCACCATTGCAGAAGTGCCACTGGAGCAAACTCCAGCTTGGTGTGGCTGGGAGCAAATATTCAGCTTTCCTACTGCAGTACAGCAATTAAATCCCAATGACTTCTCTGGTTTTCCACATCCTGCTGTCTGCATTGCCTCTCACCAGTGTCTTAGGGCTTCATCTTGAAGAAGAAAACAGCATCTCTTTGGGTGGCCCTGCTCGTGGCAATTCTGCTCCCCCCACCTCCTGCACTTCCTTTCTTTATTTCCCTGGTTTTCATTTGGCTTGATTTTCTATTCCACCAGAAGAGATGACCTTGAGAAGGAGAGAGAATGAGATTTCAAAGTGATC
Source organism: Aleadryas rufinucha (assembly GCA_013397815.1). Lineage (NCBI taxonomy): Eukaryota > Metazoa > Chordata > Aves > Passeriformes > Aleadryas > Aleadryas rufinucha. Next base: position 2,633 of record VZTH01013915.1, on the reverse strand, counting down.
ATGGTTCCAGAGTAGGCCTTGTGCTCTGTGTTGGTTATTTGGACAAGCTGAGTATTTATAACTCGAGGTTTTTAGGATTTCTGACCCAGATCCCTTACGGTGTTTACTTTTGGTTTTTATGACTCAGCTTTATATTCATAATTTATTATGTTGCTGTTAATATATTTAGAATATCCTTAGCAGGCTGTGCTGGGACACGAGGAAGGAGAGGGCTGGGGCTCTGCCCTTGTCTGGGTGTGCTGAGCAGCAGAGGTGCCTCCTGTGAGCCAGCAGCTCTTCCCTGGGGCTGTGCCCGGGAGGGGCCCTGCAAACCTGAGTGCCACCTCCAGCCCTGGGGACTCCAAACCTCCCTGGGCAGCCCCTGCCAAGGCCTCACCACCCTTTCCAGGGAGAAATTCCTCCTGGTGTCCACTCTGAACCTCCCCTGGTGCAATTTGAGGCCATTTTCCCTTGTCCTGTCCCTGTTCCCTGCAAGCAGAGCCTGCCCCTCCCCGGCTGCCTCCTCCTGTCAGGGACTTGTGCAGAGCCACAAGGTCCCCCCTGAGCCTCCTTTTCTCCCTCTGAGCCCCTTCCAGCTCCCTCAGCTGCTCCTCAGTTTCCTGGGCTCTGGTGGGGATTGCAGATTGTCCCTGGATGTGCTCTCCTCCTGTCCCAGCTCCACACCTCCCATCCTCCTGCAGTGGAAGGACAGGAAAGACACGCTGCTCTTAACCTACCTGTGCATTTGTGCCTTCAGATCCTTTTCCTTCCTGGAAGTGTTCAGGATAGCCAGACAGGCTCTTGGAATTTTGCCTCCCTTTTTCCTGGCTTCTGATTCCATAGATTCACTTGCAAGCTCGTTTGTTCATCTTAATGCAAAAACTTTCAAGCACAGTTCTCTGTGCCAGCTGCTGTCAAATTACCCTTTAGAAGTCAATAAAGCTGGTGAATGGCATTTGTGGTGCTGCTGGGGAGAGAATTCTTGGAGTGTATAGAGAGTAAATATGATCTGGTTTTGTGCAACTGGGGAGAAATCCAATTTGCCTTTCATTCAATATGTTTGTTTCTCTAAGGAAATTCAATATTCCTTTCTCTGTGATAGAACAAACCAGTTTATCTGAGGGACTGCCTACATGAGTACAACTATAATTATTTGAGTTGGACTTGCTCCCATTTTTATAGGTTAGTGTAAATAAAGTGATCAAGCCTCTGGGAAGTGCTGGGGTTAAGGTGTTCCCTAGGGGATTTCAGCAGGGATTTTATCCTATTGTGGGATTATTCACCCTTCCTTCTGCAGAAACCTCTGTTGTGTGCTGGTTATTCTGATTTTCCATTCGTGGGTTGGGCTGCTCAGGTTTGGTGTAGCCTGAAGTGGAGGGGTGCATTTGGGTTGGGGTTGGTGAGAATTCTTCTCTGGGGTGAACGGGGTGTCCCTGATTGTCCCAGCCTAGAGACACCCCCAGTGCAGAGCAGGAATTTCAATCACTGCTGTAAAATGGGATTTTACATGTGTGGATCCCTTCACAGGGAAGAGAGGTGGGGAAGACTTTTGCAGGCCAGTTCTGCCTCTGGTGACGATACTGAGATGTTTATCTGCTCAAGAAGTGTTGTCACATCCATGAGGGCTGTGCAGATAAACTGAGTGACAGTGAGCTGGGAGAAACAAGGACATGAGTGTGAGTAAAGGATATCTCAGGATCCAGCTGAGCTCAGTGCTGTACCTGATTTATGCTTTAAAAGCATTTTTTAAGAAGACTTGATAGCAGAAATCTTTGGGTAATAATGATTCAGGTATCTCTGTTCAGTTCCTCATCTCCTGGGGCTGTTGGGTGCATTGACACACGCTAATGCCCAGATAAGAGCTGTGCTTGCAGACACAGGGAGCAGCAAACCACTGATACAGAGTGGGGGTCTCCAAACTGTTCTGATTGCACCTCCTTATCAGCAAAAAATGTTGAGCACACCTCCTGATGTATGTCTTTATTTATATACACATTTATTCATCTATAGCACAGAAATACACATGTACACGAGTATTTCTGTGCTAATATGCCCATTATGGATATACAGAAAAACAGAGATTAAAAAAGGAAGGCATACAGATAAAAAAAATGCAGTTTAAAATATATATTAATGGTACAAAAATATGTCATTCCTGCACCCCAGTGGATGGTTTTGTGCCCCTGACTTTGGAGGACAGAAAACCTGAAACACAGAGTCATGGCTAATGTGACATACTACAGGTTTTTTGGCACACTGTCCAGTTTCTTAGGGATTTAGGTATTTTCCCTCCAGGAACCATTGCTTTTAGCAGCCTTCGTTTTCCAGTCAGGAATTTAACAGTCCGTAGAAACGACACAAGCGTTTTCTTTCCGAAGCGGCTTCTCCAGGTGAGCGCTGAGGCAGAGCTGAGCAGCTTTCAGAGCCGGGCAGCAGTGATTCTCTGGGCAGCAGAGTGGAACGTGCTGGCCCAGCGCTGGGCTCCTGGCGAGGACAGAAGCGCTGAACTCCCGGGAACCGTGGCCGTGGGAGCTCAGCGCCGCCTTTTCCCCCACAGGCGAGGGCAAGGCCAAGGCGCGGCCGCCCAAGGCCAAGGGCGAGAGGAAGAAGAAGCAGCTGTTCCCCCCGGTGCAGCCCCCGGGGCCCGCCCCGGC
>VZTH01013914.1:0-15786 GCA_013397815.1 Aleadryas rufinucha | reverse complement strand
TCCACGTGCGGGTCCCACGTCACCGTGGTGATGCTGTTCTTCGCGCCCTGCCCGTTCGTGTACATCCGCCCGTCCGGCGAGCTGTCCGGGGACAGGAGCGCGGCCGCGTTCTACACGCTCGTCACGCCCGCGCTCAACCCCCTCGTCTACACCCTCCGGAACGGGGAGGTGAAGGGAGCCATGAGGAAACTCTGCGGGGGAAAGTGGGAAGCGGGAATGGGGAGCGGTAGGGCTGCGGTGGCGTTTCCCAAGGGCGGGAGAAAATCGAGCTTCTTTTGCTGTAATTTCTTCTGTGGCAACGCCCCGAAACCTGCCTTTCAAAGGACAGCTGGCTGTTGGCTCCTGCTGTAATCAGAAAGGCACTAAATATTCATTTTTTGGTGGGGAAGACATTGGGAACCCCTGGCATTCCCTTCCTGTTCCTTGTCAGCAAGCACAGGCCCAGGCCACGGCCTCCTGAGCAACTGCAACGCCAGTGTTTAAATAAATACTGTTAAAAATACTGAAAATGTTGTCCAGGTAGAGCATCCCATAAGGAAAAAAACCCCCAAACCTTGCTATTAAGAGCTAGGTGGGTGGTTTGCTGATGAAGGAACAGGAAGGGAAACTTCCCCCCTTCCTCTCCCACTGCAACAAATCCTTTCTGCCCTGTTCCAGGCCAGGCTGGACGGGGCTTGGAGCAACCTGGTCTAGTGGAAGGTGTCCCTGCCCATGGCAGGGGGTGGAATGAGATGGTCCTTAAGGTCCCTTCCAACCCAAAAAGCTATTCTGCAATTCCACAATTATCCCATAAATCTATCTACTTCACCTACCTCTGCCCAACAGAGCACTACATAAAATAAATGTATTTTTAAATGCTTTGGAGGTGAACACCAGAGGGGTTTTTTTAGAGGTCCCACTTCTGGGTGCTGCTGAGCAAATATTCACCCATAGCTTATGGAAGCTGTCACTGGAAACAGCGTGGGGCTCCTCTACACTTTGCCAAGAATTCTTACAAGAATTTCATACCTGAGCTCAAAAGTTGCCTCTATGCTTTGCACTGTGTCAGCAAAAATACCTGGTGAGCGAGGAAGGCTCACCACAAACCTTTGTGCATTTTTTTGGTAGTGATTTCCTGTGTTACCCCTTGTTTTAAATTTGTAAGTCAGGTGTCTAAGGGATAACATCGGTGATACTTTTGCTTTGTGCTCTCAAGGTGCAACAGTAAGAGGAAGTTAATAAGAAATAAGACTGCAGATGAGAAATACTAGGACAGAAAGCAGAATTTATATCCATTTCTATGAATTTATATAAATGTCCTATGCAAGAGACATCTTTACTCCGACGTCTCTCTCCAGGGACTACCCTAATAACTACCCAGGGAACAATTTTAGCTCCTTGCCCACTGATGATTTCTGACAAAACTCCCTTTGCCTCTGGGATCTCATTACTCCTGATAGTCTTGTGCTTCTGCTGTGTGATTTACTTGAACAATTTCTGCTGCAGAAGTAATTGTACTCGTAGATGCTCCTGGAGGTTGGGTTGGTTTTTTTTTTTTGCAGAATGGGAAATACAGAAGGTTGGGCTGTTCTTTTCAGGGCTCAGAGTTGGCAGAGATACAGAGCTGCTTTCACCACTTCTGAGCAGCCACTTGCAGAGTGTTTCTGATGGAACTGAGAGCTTCTGATGGAACTGAGAGCTTCTGATGGAACCCCCTGAAGTGGTTTGGGGAGGTCGCCAGAGGAGCGACAGCAAGTGAACTCTCTGTGGAAGTGTTCTGGGAGTGTTCCTCTGTTTTGCTCAGGCCCCACTGAAATCCTGCCTTTGCAAAGCAGCACTGCTGGTGAGTGACTTTTGTGAGGTGTGTTTTATGATTTAGAAAAAAACCCATTTAAAAAAATCAGTCACAGATTTAGAATCCCAGAACGGTTTGGGTTGGAAGGGACCTTAAAACTCATCTTGTTCTGACCTCCCCCACCACGGGGTTGGAAGGCTTCCACAGACCAGGTTGTTCCAAGCCCCATCCAGCTTAATCTCGAGCACTTCCAGGGATGTCATGCACTTGTGATCCTTGTGTACTGCTTGGGAATGCTGCAAAGGTGGATTTGTGGGTGTTTGTCAGTAAAGGAGGGTCACCACCAGCTCATTCACTACCCCAGTGTCTCTACAGGTGTATTTATGGGGTGTTCCACACCACGTCCGGGANTCGAGCACTTCCAGGGATGTCATGCACTTGTGATCCTTGTGTACTGCTTGGGAATGCTGCAAAGGTGGATTTGTGGGTGTTTGTCAGTAAAGGAGGGTCACCACCAGCTCATTCACTACCCCAGTGTCTCTACAGGTGTATTTATGGGGTGTTCCACACCACGTCCGGGACCTGGGGATTATTTCCACCACCCCTCCTCAGCCAAATAACCAGAGCTTGTTATTACACATGTCAGTGACACATTCTGGCTTGGATGTCACTGTCACTCCTTCAGGGAAGCATTGCCTTTAAACTGAAATTGCCCCAAAAGACAGCAGAACAAATACACTGAATACCCAACACACTAGAGGTCAGTGTGTGTGTGTCTGATAATGTCCCCTGTCTAATTATTTGTCCATTTGGATCCTTGGGATCCTAAAGCAACTTGATTTAATGCTGTTGGCATCGTTGATAGCCGGTTTCTCACTTGTAACCTCCTGCTTGCTGAGTTATAAACTCCTGAGCAGAAACGAGCAGCGAAGGGATTTCCTGGTGGGATCCCAAGTGGAAAAGTGCATCCATTCCTCTGCTGGTCCCACTTTAACCTCCACAGGACAGTGAGTGTATTTGTCTACTGAAGAACTTTAAAAATTACTTCAAAAAATAAAGGGGTGGAGAAACCATTGCAGCTTCTGCTGTGTTAGAAAGCCCAATTCCTTCAGTGAGAAACCTCCCAGACCTGGTTTCTGTGCATGTATTCCCAGTTTCAGAGTGGATAAACTAACAGGAGAGCCCTTTCCTCAGTTTGGAGGAGTGCCATTAGGATCAGAACATGGATCAGCTCATGCTTGAGAACGGCAGCATTTGCTTCCATGCTGGCACTTTGAATTTCCAGCAGGTGAAAGGACAGCACAGCGTTTTTCCAGCATTCATGGCTCTTGTTATCTGAGAGCAGGATGTGCTGGAATCACCATTCCTGGAGGGATTTAAAAGCTGTGTGGATGTAGCTCTCAGGGACATGGTTTAGTGGAGGGCTCGGCAGTGCTGGGGGCGTGATTGGACTCAATGGTCTTACAGGGCTTTTCCAACCTTAACAGTTCCATGATTCTGTGATTTCTCCCTGACAGAATGGTGATTTCTCCCTGGCACACCAACTACAATGCAGGAAAGTAGTGGTCAGAGTGAGTTCAGGGGAGAAGGTCAATGTGCACGGGCCAGAGACCTGAATAGGGACAGAAAAGGAGGGGGGTGAGTGCAAACTCTGCTTTCTGTCATTTATGACACGACACTGTGCTTTCTGCAGCAGCAAATGCATCCTGCTCACACCATCCATGAGCCCTGGAGCTGGAGCACACTCCCTTCCCCTCCTGGCCAGCCCCACGCCTGTGCCACGCGAGCCTGAGCCGCAGCGATGGCACGCGGCAACTTCTCCCGGGTGACTGAATTCATCCTCCTGTGCCTCTCCGACACCTGCGAGCTGCAACTCCTCTTCTTCACCTTCTTCCTCCTGGCTTACACCACGGTCCTGCTGGGCAACCTCCTCACCATCGTGACAATCAGGACCGACCCCAGGCTCTCCTCGCCCATGTACTTCCTCCTCTGCCACCTGTCCTTCATCGACATCTGCTACACCTCCGTCACCGCCCCCAGGGTGCTGGTGGCCCTCCTCTTGCGGCACAAGGCCATTGCCTTCGAGGGCTGCATGGCCCAGCTGTTTTTCCTGCACTTCGCGGGCTCCTCGGAGATGTTCCTCCTGACGGTGATGGCGTTCGACCGCTACACGGCCATCTGCAGGCCGCTGCGCTACACGGCCATCATGGCCCGCGGGGCCTGCTGGGCCCTGGTCGCCGCCTGCTGGGCCGGGGGCTTCGTCCACTCCATCGTCCAGACCCTGCTCACGCTCCGGCTGCCCTTCTGCGGCCCCAACACGATCCCCAGCTACTTCTGCGACGTGCTGCCCGTGGCCCGCCTGGCCTGCGCCGACACCGCGCTCACCGAGCGCCTCATGGCCTCCAACAGCGGCCTCATATCCCTGGGCTGCTTCCTGGTGCTGGTGGCCTCCTACGCGCTCATCCTGGCCAAAGTGTGGGCCCGCCTGTCCCAGGGGCGCCGGAAGGCGCTGTCCACCTGCGCCTCGCACGTGATGGTCGTCACGCTGTTCTTCGCGCCCTGCATCTTCACCTACCTGCGGCCCGCTGGGACCTCGCCCTCCAACAAGTTCGTCTGCGTCGTCTACACGACCTTCTCGCCCATGATGAACCCCCTCATCTACACCCTGAGGAGCAGCGAGGTGAAGGAATCCATGAGGAGGCTGTGGAAGCGCTGCAGAGCCTTCTGAGACAAGGTGGGTTGGCAGAACCTTGGAGTTACACCCGGAGTTACACCCAGAGTTACACGTGAGTTACACCCAGAGTTACACCTGAGTTACACCCAGAGTTACACCCGGAGTCACATTGCTACTCTACTCCTACACACTAATGACTTAGTGGTTAAAGCCTACAGACGTCAAATGAGGTGCAAATACATTTATGTACACATATATGACGTGCATGTGCACATATATAACGGTGTTGATATTAAATATTAATGTTTAATATTAAAAAGATTAAAAATCCACGCTGAAAACCCCCAAACTTCCTCAACGCTTTTCACTCGTGTGGGATCATCGTTTTCAGCTAAATAAATGAATGCAGCACGAGGCTTGTCCCCCTCTCTGCCGTGCATTTCCTGTGCTGTGACAGCAGATGGCAGAGGCACACGCATTAAGCGTCCCCAAATTCACCCACCAACACCGGAAGGTAGAGAGGGTGCAGGTTTTGCTTGTAGGGTTTCCTTTAGACATATAAGGATATTTTTAGTCATAACTCTCTCACAGAAGAGAATTATTAAAATCATACCAGGCACAATATATAGAGGAAGGAGTGAGGGCGGAAGGGACTTTGGACAAGGGCCTGGAGCGACAGGACAAAGGGAATGGCTTCACACTGACAGAGTGTGGGTTTGGATGGGATATTGGGAAGAAATCCTGCCCTGTGAGGGTGGGGAGGCCCTGGCACAGGGTGCCCAGAGAAGCTGTGGCTGCCCCATCCCTGGAAGTGTCCAGTGCCAGGCTGGACAGGGCTTGGAGCAACCTGGACTAGTGGAAGGTGTCCCTGCCCATGGCAGGGATGGGATGGGATTGTCTACAAGGTCCCTTCCAACCCAGACTGCCTCTATGAGGGCAGCAGTTCCATCACCAAATCCATCAGGGGATGGAAGTTGTGGCTGCCATGAGAGGAACACCACCAGTTTCTTTGTGCTAGAACGATGTAGGATTGGATTCGTCCCACCTAAATAAAATCATGGAATCGTTGAGGTTGGAAAAGCCCTCCAAGATCATCAAGTCCAACCATTCCCCAGCTCTGCCAAGGCCACCACTAACCCACGTCCCCAAGTGCCACATCCACACGGCTTTTCAATCCCTTCAGGGTTAGTGACCCCATCACTGCCCTGGGCAGCTGTGCCAGGGGTGGAAAGCCCTTTCCATGAAGGAATTTTTCTTAATATCCAATCTAAACTGCTGCACAGGAAGTGAGAGGATTTCCTGTCTCTCCATGCTGCCTTAAATTAGCCCTCGCTCCCACACCTGTAGGAAGAGGAGGATCAGAAGCATCAGTGAGTCATTGATCCTCCTGGTTAAGAGATTATTTCCAAATCTTGGTGCAAGTTAAATTTCTTTTTAATGGTGAATTTCTGCTCAGAATCATCATTGGATCATCACAGAACGGCTTGTGTTGGAAGAGAAGGTTTTTTTTTTTAGTATGAGAGAGAAATGTTGAAAAATCAATGTCCTCCAGGTCAATTTAAGGTAAATTTCAATTGAGAAAAATAAAAATGTATCACTATATATTTTTTTTTTAAATTTTGATAAAGCTTTTATAAATATTTTGTTTATAAACCAATGCAAGGCCAATTGGAGCTGTGGCCCAGTTATTTTGCTGGTGTCAGTTTGTTCACCAGGTATAAATGTTGGGCATCAACAGCGAATTGATTTGAAATAATTGCTCCAATATTGATAAAATAAATAAAAATCCCATCTTTTGAGGAGCTGGTATCTCAATACAAGGGGCTTGGAGCAACCTGATCCAGCGGAAGGTTGGAACCCCGTGGCAGGGGGGTGGAATGGGATGAGCTTTAAAGTCCCTTCCATCCCAAACCATTCCATGAAGACAAACAATTTAATAGAATTGATTTTTCTCCCCAGGAAACGTCTTGGGATGGCTTTAACAAGGCCTCAGAAGATGCTGTTAAAAAGTTGGCACCTGACAAATTGCAAAGGTGCTGCTCTGGCACCTGGGTTTGCCCCTGTGTGTAAATTGGCTCCAGAGCGCACCATTAAAATCCCGAGTTCTTTCTCTCCTGGAAATTACCAGCTCTCTGAGCTCACCCTCAGATTTATTGCCCTCACCTAGAGGACAGCGAAAAAGGGCCTCAGAGGGAAAACAAAAATCCTTGGAGAACCGGCAGGATCTCGACAACGCTTTTGTCAATCTGATTAATTTTATTTAAAGACTGTGGGACTGAAACACAAATGGACATCAGAGAAAAGGGAGCATTTTCAGCAGACTCTCATCAGTCTGGGCCCATCACAACCATTCCTAGATGGAAATCCCAAACAATGACAAAGCTGGGCAGTCCCAGGAGTGATCAAAATCAAATCACTCTGGTTGTGCTACGCCGGGGATGGCAGGGAGGGGTGGGCAACAGGGAAAGAGGGGTCTAATCCAGCACACCATCAATTAGTGCACATTTGGATTCTGTAAATAGAGGAGTTTTTTTGTTGTTTCTTTTGGGGTGTTTTTTTTAAATGACTTTTTATACTAAAATATAATGCAACATAATTTTTATTTATTTATCCCGAGGCAGAACACTCATCTCAAAGACTATCCAGTGCTTCTGCTTCTAATAACCCTGCTAAGATTATCCCTGCAAATACACAGCTTAGATGTAGGGTTGAGAGCCAGCAGCCCAAAAACAGTCCTGGGTGAACGGCACCTTGATGGGACCAACGCATCCCACCCCAAAAGAAGCATTTCAGATTTCTGAGGGGAACAGGATCACAGAATGGCTCGGGTTGGCAGGGAGAGGTGAGGGATGGATCTCTTTGTCGTATCCCTTCCTGGCACCTGGGCTTGTTACAAACTTCCTTATCGCAAAACTCCAAGGGAAGTGTGATGTCTGATGCTCCTTGGGCTAGCTGCAGCACACAGGGAGAGGCCTGGACCAGGAGGATTTATTCCAGCCACAGCCCTGCACATTATCACAGGATGGGCCTGTGCTGTGTGGCCCTTGGGGAATTCCAGTTTATAGAGTCCTGGAATGGTTTGGAAGGGCCTTAAAGCTCATGCAGCTCCACCCCTGCCACGGGCAGGGACACCTTCCACTAGCCCAGGTTGCTCCAAGCCCATCCAACCTGGCTTTGGACACTTCCAGGGATGGGGCAGCCACAGCTTCCCTGGGCAACCTGTGCCAGGGCCTCACCGCCCTCAGAGAGAAGAATTTCTTCCTAATATCCAATCTAAATCCCTGATCTTTTAGTTTAAAACCATTTCCTCTTGTGTTATCAGTGTTTGCCCATGTAAGATGCAGAATCCTTAATTTTCCAGGAGTCACAAACACAGCAAACAGGCTGGGAGAATGCTTGACAGCCAGAGTCACTTGTGAACAGTGCAGAATTTTGGGTCAGGTATTGCTGGAATAGGAACAGGCCTCTTCCCAGGCCTGGATATCCCATGGGAAGTGGCACTCCCCTAAATCACGGATGTTTAATGGAACCAGAAGGGAATTTTTGTTGCCTCTTCAAAGCAGCGCTGGTAATTTCAGTTCCTTCCATTTCCAGCCCCCTTTTGGCAATATTCTGAAAAAAAACCCCTCATCCATGCAATTAAGGGAACATCCAAAAAAAGCTTCAGAGACACTTGTCCCCAGACACTCCCTCATATTTACAAAACCTCATTAAAGAAGAGAGGTGCCTACTCCTGCAGCCAAGCCAGCCCCTGTGCCAGTGCTGGTGTGAATATTCCAGCGCTGCTGTATCAGGACTCATCTCTTCCTTATGAGTGAAATCATTTTTATGTCACACGTAGAAAGAAGAAAAAAGGATTGTTTTGTTTCCTGGGGATACAGACAATTATAAACCACCTGTAATTAATTCTGTGCAGCAGTGAGTATTTCTGTGTTGTTTCTGTGCTATTTCACCTGAATGAGCTCCCCATTTTATGAACAAGTGATGTCCCTTTTATTTCTGCTGAGTTAAATGTTTCTTACATAGTTTAAGCTCTGACTTTGCTCCCTCTCAAGCTTCTGGGGCAACATGACACCACAGAGGAGCCTGGCTCACATGAAATATTTCATCAATCTATTATATCTCTGCATCTCTTACAAATGAGAACGTGGTACAATATTCCCAAATCAATCCCAAAGTGTCCCAAAAAGGAGGCACTTGGACTGACCTTTGCCTTCCCTCCCTGAAGGGCTGCTATGTAAATCCTCACTGTAAATACTGAGCTGCATCCCATGGAGCAACAGCAGGGTAAACGGGAAGACCCTTTGATGTTAAATTTAGACTTCTTTGAATTGGGGAAAGGGGATGGAGAGGAAAGTCCAGATAGAACCTAAAAGTACTAACATGGAGTAAAATTTATAGAAAAAAAATTGTGAAGTCTTTAACTGAATACCAAATTATATATATATATATTTTAATGATAGAATCATAGAATGGTTTGGGTTGGAAGGGATCTTAAAGCTCAGCTCATTCCAACCCCTTGCCATGGGCAGGGACACCTTCCACTAGATCAGATTGCTCCATCCAAAAGCTGAAAAAAAACCCCCCAAAATGCACCTATCTGCTGATTAGCAGGGATTTAATCCTTCTCTGACAGCACCACTCCCTTAAAAAGTAAGTTTTAGCTTCAGTAACTAATCTAGACCCTTTTAGTGATATTATTAATACTAAATAATTTATGTTGAAAGGGATTCTACCCCACTCCCTTTGCTCAGAGAACCTTCAAGGCCCCGTGGTGTTGCCTGGGGCTGTGCCCAAGCTGGACACCACGGGCAAGGTAACCTCAACTTTCAGCTCTTCAGTCTGAGGTGGCAACTTGCCACCAGAAGTAACATTTTGGATTCATCACTGTGGAGTTTAATACCTACATTTTGCCTTTTGCATTAGGAAAATGTGGGTAAAATTTAGATTTTTGAGTGTGGCAGCGCTTGGAAACGGTTTTGAACTTCAAAAAGGACAAAAAACCCCCTCACAATCTTCAGAGTGGGGGTGAAATTGTGGTTAGGTCCCACCTTCTTTATTCATCACTGTGAAGTTTAATACCTACATTTTGCTTTTTGCATTAGGAAAATGTGGGTAAAATTTAGATTTTCGAGTGTGGCAGCGCTTGGAAACGGTTTTGAACTTCAAAAAGGACAAAAAAAAGCCCTCACAAATCTTCAGAATGGGGGTGAAATTGTGGTTAAGTCCCACCTTCTTTATTCATCCCTGTGAAGTTCAATACCTACATTTTGCCTTTTGCATTAGGAATATGTGGGTACAATTTAGATTTTTGAGTGTGGCAGTGCTTGGAAATGGTTTTGAACTCCAAAAAGGACAAAAAAAAGCCTCACAATCTTCAGAATGGGGGTGAAATTGTGATTAAATCCTACCTTCTTTATTCCAGGGCCACCTCTGCCTCATCCCCACAATGAGAGAGAAGACGCACAGGCTCAACCTCTCCGCGGTGTCCGAGTTTGTTCTCGTGGGCCTCTCTGACGCTCCAGAAACCCGCCTGCTCCTCTTTGTGCTGTTCCTGCTCGTTTATTCGGCCACCGTGGCAAGCAACGCCGCGCTCCTCGTCGCCATCCGCGCCGACCCCCACCTGCGCAGCCCCATGTACTTCTTCCTCAGCCACCTGGCCCTGCTGGACCTCTTGTGCCCCACCATCACCGTGCCCAAGATGCTGGGGGCCTTGCTGCTGGAGCACAGGGAGATTTCCTTCCTCGGTTGCCTCTTCCAGCACTTCTCCCTCATCGCTGCGGTGGGCACGGAGATCTTCCTCCTGGCCGCGATGGCCTACGACCGCTACGTGGCCGTGTGCCGCCCGCTGCGGTACCCGAGCGCCGTGAGCGCGGAGCTGTGCGCCCGCCTGGCCGCGGGCTCCTGGGCAGGAGGGCTTCTCAACTCCCTGCTGCACACCTCGCTACTCTTCACGCTCTCCTTCTGCGGCCCCAACCGAATCCAGCAGTATTACTGCGACTTTCCCCCCGTGCTGGCCCTCTCCTGCTCGTCCACCCGCGGCACGGAGTTGGTCATCCTGGTGGTGGCCGGGGCGCTGGGCAGCAGCGCCTGCGTGGTCACTGTGGTGTCTTACGTCTATATCCTCCTGGAAATCCTGTGCAGGAGCTCCCCTGGGATCTGGCACAAGGCTTTGTCCACCTGTGGGTCCCACCTGACCGTGGTCTGCCTTTTCTACGGGACCACCATCTGCACCTACGTCCGCCCTTCCTTCGCCTACTCCCCGCATCGGGATAGGGTCGTTTCCATGCTCTACGGAATGCTCACCCCGCTCCTAAATCCCATCATCTACAGCCTGAGGAACAAAGAGGTGAAATGTGCCCTCAGAAGAGTGATCAGCCGGGTGAGAAGTGCTTTAGCGAGGCAAGGAAACCTCGCCCAGCCTCCACCACCAGGTGGGTAGAAACTGCAGTTTGTGATTGACCTTCTCTTAACTTTCAGACATCTGAAAATTAGATGCTGGAATCCAAATAAATTTTTCTGGGCTCAAAGCTCCTCCTGTGGGCTGAAAACTCCTTCTCTTGGCTCCCTCTGCAGTCAGAAAGGAGAGCTGTGCATTTCCAGAATGGCATGGCACATCCTTAGGGCATTTTCATAGGAGGAGAAGAGTCCAGCTGGGAATGTTGCTCTCCACTGAGCACTGAGGAAGCTGAGGTGAGAGCAGGCAGGTGCTGGATGCATCTTTTAGGGCGGGAATTCTGGGAATTGGTACTCAGGCACACTTAGATACACTGTACTAAAGCAGTTTATATCCCTTTCAAAATTAAACTCCAAATATATTAAATTATGTTTTATGGATCAGCCCGGAAATCTTTCCCCTCTCTCTGTCTCCCTCTCCTTGCTGGGTGTCTGATGTTTGCTGGAATCTCCAGAGTTCCATCTCTGGAGCCATGTTTGTCACCAGATTTTTCCTTTTTCCCATTTTTTTTCTCCTTGCTGCATCAAATCCTAATGGAAAGAGAGGTGATGCTGCTTCCTGCAGCTCACCCCTCTCTTCACCACCTCTCCTCTCTGTAGGGAATTAATAAGTCATCCTGTAAAAATGCTGAGATTATCCTCACTTGGCTGACCCCAAAAGTTTCTGATTGGAGATGTTTCATAAAATCTCTATTACTTAACTACAAGTGTCTCTGGATTTTTAAATGCTTTCATTTTGTGATGAGACCTTGTATTAATTGTAGCCTTAAGGTGTCTGAAATGCAGGAAAAATCATCAGTGTGAAGGAGATTAAAGCTGGGAGCAGGGTATTTATGAAGCATTTCATCTGCCAAAAAAAAAATCCTTGTTCCAACTCTTCCAGGGCTCTGAACTGCAGCACAACCAGGGCACAGCAGCTGGATTTGTCTTTATCCACAACTTTACTCCTGACTAGAACCCCTGGAACCCGGAATCTGGTCCATCAGCTGCCACGGCCGTTGGTGGCACCCTTGGGATGTCCCAGGCACTTCCACAAGGTTCTGAGGGGCTTCTGCCAACCACAAGTTGTTGTTCAGGGGCAGCTGGTGAAGGATAATGATGAAGGATCACTTATCCTTCAAATCCCTGCCATAACTTCTGCACCAGCCAAGTGGAGGGCTGGGGAGGTGTTGGCCAAGCCACGAACCCTCCAACCAAGGTGTGGGGAAGTTGTGACCAACTGAACTGCTTCGGAAGTTTTCGTTTTCTTTAACAAGGAGCAAAGTTTCCTTCTCCCCAGTGCCGGTGAAGTTGTCCCCGAGGGCTTGTTAGAAGGATGAGGGAGGTCCTCCAGGAGCTTCCTAAGAAGGGTTTTAAGATCATTAGAGGCTTCTTCAGGATGCCCCAAAAGGGCTTGTTAAGATGAAGGGCCTTGGGTGGCTGCTCCCTGCAGGATTGAAGAGCACTGCTCTTTCCAGAGGCGATGGAATCTCAATGTAGCCGGGTGGGCAGATGCCTGAGGATGGGTGCCAGCTTGTGTGCAATTCCAAGCCCTGGATGCCTTTTAAAAGGGGCATCTGAATTCCAAGGTACCAAGCTAGAGCCTGATTTCCAACGTGTGTGTGTCCAGATGGGAGATCTTGATGCCTCTCCTGGCTTGTGAAGGTGGAAAGGTTGGATTTTCAAGTCTAATTCTGCTGCAGTTCCCTCTCTCTCCACCCACCAGAGCCGTGTGTTCCCGAAAAGATCCGCTGCAAGGAGCTGTTTGCTGCCAGTGGACCAAACACTGCTCACAGCAAAAGCTGGGACAGAGTTATTGGGGAACTTAGAGAGGAATGTGCTCCTTCTTTTCTCCTTCTCTCCCAGAGAAGCTGTGGCTGCCCCATCCCTGGAAGTGTTCCAGGCCAGGCTGGGTGGGACTTGGAGCAACCTGCTCTGGTGGGAAGCGTCCATTCGAGGCTCACTCTTTATCACCAGCTGTATCACCCCTTCCTGGATCCGAGGTGCTAATCCCTAAACATTCCTCAAAACAGAGCCACCCTCTTTCATTTTCCTCATGCCCAGCAGCCTCTAACACTAGAAAGAGACAGCTGTGATTTTCTTTGGCAGCCCTGGAAAAAAAATTTAGCAGGGAAGGATCGTAATACACTCACCCCACTTGTGATCCTCTTTCCCTGAGGGTGTATTTTTGGCTGCTCTCAGAAATCAATACCCCTGGACTGACTCACCACCACAGAGCTGCTCTCATGTTCCTACAAGTGGAGCTGCCCTGCTGGAACGTGGGGGTGGGAGTACAGACAGCACCAAATAAATCGAGGGAAAACACCCTGCATCAACAAAAGTCCCATATGTACATCCTCTGTGCGTTCCCACTTCGCTTTTGCCACTGAAAATCAGATTCCACCTCTAATCTGGCTAATCCCATGGACCTACCCAGGGACCGTTTTCATTCATCTATTCCTAAATAGAAAGGATTCCTGAAATTCTTGATGTGCCTCCAAAAAAAACCCCTTTATTTTTTCCTTAAGAAAAGTCCAACTAGATTATTAATATGTGGATTTTATCACTTGCAATGAAACCAGGGCAGATTTTCCCCTCTCTCTTTTTTTTTTTTTCATGTGGTGATGCCAGATATGAAAATAGGCAACATAAAAGAGGTTGTGAATGATTTATTTTTCTCCTCTAAAAATAGCATCCACTTGTGAAATTCAGGTTGGGCTACGGTTCTGGCTTTAAAAAACCCAGGACTTTTCCCAGGGAAATCAAAAAAAAAAAAAAGGGAATTAATTGATTTCCCAGGCAAATAAAAAAAAAGGAATTAATTGATTTCCCAGGGAATCAAAAGAAGCTGCATTTGGCGTGTCAGTGCCATTTTCTCCTCCCTTTCCTCCCTGTTTTTGAATTCTGTGAACAAAAGATAGAATCACAGAATCCAGGCTCCTTGTGAAGAGACTTTGTCCTCTCCGTGGCCACCCTTTAAACACTTGGCTTTAAAGGACTTTAAGCTCCAGGAGGGAAGGATTAAGATTGGATATTGGGAAGAAATTTATCCCTTTGGGGGGTGGTAAAAATCTGGTTGTTTNTTTTTTTTTTTTCATGTGGTGATGCCAGATATGAAAATAGGCAACATAAAAGAGGTTGTGAATGATTTATTTTTCTCCTCTAAAAATAGCATCCACTTGTGAAATTCAGGTTGGGCTACGGTTCTGGCTTTAAAAAACCCAGGACTTTTCCCAGGGAAATAAAAAAAAAAAAAAAGGGAATTAATTGATTTCCCAGGCAAATAAAAAAAAAGGAATTAATTGATTTCCCAGGGAATCAAAAGAAGCTGCATTTGGCGTGTCAGTGCCATTTTCTCCTCCCTTTCCTCCCTGTTTTTGAATTCTGTGAACAAAAGATAGAATCACAGAATCCAGGCTCCTTGTGAAGAGACTTTGTCCTCTCCGTGGCCACCCTTTAAACACTTGGCTTTAAAGGACTTTAAGCTCCAGGAGGGAAGGATTAAGACTGGATATTGGGAAGAAATTTATCCCTTTGGGGGGTGGTAAAAATCTGGTTGTTTATTTATGCCATTTTAATCAGATTTGGGTTATCTCACTCAAGGGTAACTACCAAAAATTTTGGCATTTATGCTGCTCATCCAGGCTTCCTTCCTCTGCCCAGAATTTATCCTGGCATCAGCAGAGATGTGTATTAACTTTTGCAAAGTTAGGGTTAAATAAGGTGCTTTTTCTTGAAAGGTTAAATCAATACCCAGAATTCCTTTTTTTAGCAGACTGAGCCCAATTCAAGTTTCAGGTGAAAAAGAAGTGTGAGGGGAATTGCTTGGAAAAATCTAAAGATAATTGGGTTTGAATATTTAAAAACAATGCTGTTGGCTTGCTTTTCATCAGCTGCTTAAGAATTAATCAGCCTCAGGAAAGTAAATGCACAAAATACTGGTGAGAAATCCCAGAACCAGATGTGGCATTTAATTTTAAACTTGGAAAACGAAAAGCTTCTGTACAGGGAAAATACTTCCCTTATTTGGCAGCCAGCTCTGCCATACCCTCTGTAGAGAAAGGAATATCATTTTCATATATTTTATCATATTTTTATGGCCTGTTCTGCTCTCACCAAAAATCTTCCAGGCCTGTTCTCATCCTGATTTCTTGACGATTTCACCACTTTCATCTATTTTTCTTTTTGCCTCTAGACCACAAGCCCTCGTTCCCCTTCCCACAGCACAATTAGGGGGTTTTTATTTCTGCTTAATTGTGTGACGAAATGCTTGTTGGTGGTTATGGCTCTGGCAGTGTTACAAAACACACACAACGATATCGAGTTTGGCTTGCCCTGGGGTTCTTTTTCTTTCTCTCACATGTTCCAAGAACACAGAGGTTGGGAGAGCTGGGAATGTCCAGCCTGGAGAAGGGAAGGCTCCAGGGAAACCTCAGAGCCCTTTCCAGTGACAAAAGGGGCTCCAGGGAGAGCTGGAGAGGGACTTTGGACAAGGGGGGATGGTTTTAAACTGACAGAACGTGGCTTTAGATGGAATATTGGCGGGAAAAAAAATCTTCCCTGTGAGGGGGGTGGGGCCCTGGAATGGATTTCCATGGGAAGCTGTGGCTGCCCCATCCCTGGAAGCGTCCAAGGCCAGGTTGGATGGGGCTTGGCACAATCTGGGCTATTGGAAGGTGTCCCTGCCCATGGAATGGGACGGTCTTTGAGGTCCCTTCCAGCCCAAACCAGGCTGTGATTCTGCGACAATCGGGATTTTTTTTAAAACGCTGGGAACGGTGGTTTCTCAGAGGAAGCGAATGTCGTGTGCGCGCCTGTCCCTCGTAAAACTGAAGATGCAATTCGAGGCTTCTCTTGCAACATCCCGTGCTTGGCGCAGGTTCCACCGGGATTATTTCAGTGC
>VZTH01013912.1:33201-143493 GCA_013397815.1 Aleadryas rufinucha | reverse complement strand
ATATATATATATATAAAATTTAGGTTCCAAGGAATTTACTTTTTTTGGTAAACTTTAAATCAATAAAGTAAATGACTTAGAAATGTGTCTACATGTGTATTGATAAGCACGCAGAATATTATGGGTATTCATAAGTCTGGGTTCATAAAAGAACTACAGAAATCAGAACAGAGAATAAAGGTTGAAGTTAAAATCTTACAGTCTCATTGTCTTGGTAAGTTTGATCATTGTGTTTGTAGAGTTGAATCTGTTGATGGAATGAATGCTTTAAATTTTTACTTCTTATTCGTACATCTGAACTATGCAAGTCTCATGCAATGATGGTCATTTAAGACGACTTAAGTCATCCTATTTTGGGAACTTTTGCAGTGTTTTCCAATCAGTATCCATCAAACATGTGACTATGCCTTCTGCCACAGTGTTTGTCAGTAGAGTGGCAGAAAAATGAAAACTGGTGTGATACTTTTCTTTTTGAAGATTTGTGGGTTTTTCTATATGAAATGTAGATAAGACTGAGGATAAGTTGTTTCTGGACACATGGTTGCAATATCTTTGATGGCCCTAGATCTGGATGTTTAAATACAGGCCTCAGAAAGTTTCATATCCAGTTATATCACATCAGTGTGGTACCACCAATAAAAAAAATTAGGTCATTAATAATGGTTGTCTCATCATAGAGCAGGATCTGCCAGAATGCCCTAGGTAAACAAATCAGATAAAAATAGGTAGAAGCAGTTTTGTATCACCAATAATATCAGTCAGGAATCCATGAGCCCAACAGGCCTATCAAAAAAATCTGATTATTTTCAGGTATGTATGTTTAATTTCACAGGCTGTGTTACTGCCGTAGATGCACACCTGTATCCAACCTCTTGATGGGATTTAGCTTCAGCCAAATGTGCATTCCCATTACCTGACCTCACCTAGCAAGGGGTCTTTTTCAGAAATGATTGTATATCCTGCAACTGTGAAGTACAGGAGTTACATGTCTTTGTCCAGTTCCTGAACTTGATCTATACATGGATGTCACTTGAGCTCAGATTTCCTCAACAATTAACTTGGTGCTTCCATGTGTGCATTAAAAAGTATCAAAAAGAAAACTGGACCTTATCTAACCACTGATGGAGGACTCAAGTCTTGCAGGAAAGACCTGATCAGAAGTGACAGGAAGAGTATGAATATTTTTAGGAATTTTAGCAGATTTGTGCCTATCACCTCTTTCAGGCAAGTCTGAAGTATTGAAGGTTCCAGAGGTGCCAAGGGAAATGCATTTATGTATAGAAATTATAAAATCTTCCATCTGTGGCTTTAGTTCCGAGTCCTAGCTTGAATCCAAGCTTGGAACTGAATGTAAATTGGCTATGGTTATGGCTATGAATAAATATAACACGTCTAGATGTCTTGGGTTTCTTGGATTCTATTATGTTTTTAGGGTTTTTTTCTTCAAATGCCAACCTACCTCTTTCAATTGAAGTTTGCCTTAATTGTCCATAGCTCTTGTGTTAAGTGTGAAATAATAAGTCTGAGTTCATTTTACCAGTCCTTCTGGGTGTTCAGGGTTCCTGACTGTACCAAAGTCTGGACATGGAGATGTGTTGTGGGCTGATAGCTGTTAGCAATGTCCATAAGCAAAGTCATTCTATGTGGAAAGGCTTTCCAAATATCAATGCTCTTTTTAGTGAAGGATCATAATTCACCTCAGGAGTTCTGTGTTCTGCAGAGGTTTTTAGGCACTCAGAATTGATGAAGCACATTAACACCCAAGATAGTTGCTAGAAAACTCCTTGGACGCTCATTTGGCAGCTCCAGCAGAGGCTGATAGGAAGGCTGTAGGCCAGTAACAGAACAGAACTGTTGCAACTTCATAAAATGTATTATATTTCATCTGATTTCATGTGGTGTGGCTAATATTTCTGTCCCTTAAGCAAAGGACCTCAGAAAAATAGTTGATGAAAATAAGGGCCTTGTTGGATAATCAGTATTGGGTGAAGATAATGATTTACTGTCCTGTGGTGAAAACAGCATTAACTTTTCGTACATCACTGGAATCCATTTCCACTGAACCAGAACAATTCATGTCCCAGAAACTGGAAGGTCTCTTGTTGGTGTTCAAGAAAGTATTTTATGATGTCCTCATGTGAATGCTGGGACACAAGCAGCAGGTGATCATTCTATTTAAGCAAACCTGTTCAGGTAATTTGGGTGTCTGCAGCCTTACTGGACTATACATTGAGATCTCTCACGCTAACTAGACAGGAATGTTCCATCACTGTGATGAAAAAGCCATCAGTATGTTTTTTAATGTGTCATTAATCCTAAGCAATCTGTAAATAAGGAAAATATCAGTTGTAATAATTGGACTGTCTTAAATGGAACAAAATGTTCTTACCTGGGAGCACTTCTTCATGGTATGTCTGAACAGTTTCCTTACTGTGTGACAACCTCTCATGCTGCAGGGAGATGGAAGAAAAGAATTCAGAACTTGCTTCTTGTGGTGAGGTATTAGTGGGGAAGACTATACTTACTGCTTCGCCACTGCTGAGGTCCTAATATTTATAGTAGCTCTTACATCTATGACCTGACCATTTACGTGGCATGTACCTGGCTTGGATGAAAGCCATGGTCTTGTGCAGAGATCAGGTGTTAGATGCCTGTAGACAAGTTACTTTTATCCATTTATTTCAGATTCAGCTGTGTTAGGGGAGGAAAGAGTAGGACAACTGGAGGTTGTTTTTACTAGACAAACTAATATACATCTCATATGTCATGAGAGAGCCAGTCTCATTGCTGGGTTTGTACATTTACTGAGCTTGGGGAGTGGGAAGAGCTAGAATAATGGATTTCTGGAAGAACAGTGGCTGGTATGAAAGTTGGAAGATCATGATATGGAATTTAGCAGGAAGGATGTCACTTGTCTGGAAGGGCTTTTATTGTTGAATATGAGATAGAGAGAAAAGGAACCAAGGTAATACTTAGTTATGCATTGATTTCTAGGGAAGGCTACTACTGAAAAGGACACTGGGAGAATGATCACTGCATATTTGTAAACCTAGTGCATTATTTTCTCTTGGGATTTGAATTATAATTCCTGAGGATTAAGATTTATATTAAATGCTCTACCTCTAAAAGGTGATTTCCAGGGCTTTTAATATGCCAAAATATGCTCAGAAACAAGGAATGGTGAATTTAAACACGCTGGAATGGGATGTACTCTAGTCTGATATCTATCAGGGTTTTGTGAGAAGGTTTATTAAACTTGGATGCTCATTAACACTTGTTCCTGGATATTGAAAGGGAACAATTTGGTTACATAAGAGAGTCAGTGGGATTACTGACTACCAAAGTAAGGTCTCCAAGCAACCACTTGTTTTAGTTGATGCTGAGAGTTGAACTGTAAGGACCTGAAATACAAGGAATAATCAGAAAATAACACACTGGTCAAATAAGACTACAGCAGTGTCCAGAGCTAATATTGGTGTATGACCCAGATAAAGTTTCCTAGAAGACAGCTTAAAGTATCATGTAGAGGCTCTGTTGAAAGCAAGTCCATCCATTTCTCACAGTAGGATAATTCATGTGGTCATTCATTTCAAGAGACATGTTTGAGTTTAGCAGCAGGAAGAAATCAGTACTTCCCCTCTTAACCTTCGAGTGTTTATTGTTTTCAGAAAGAGCACTGAAGTCTGTCCAGAAGCATCAGTCTAGCCAGTTGCAAAAACACTGTATAGCCAGTCAGAGAGTAATTTTTCACACTGAAAATTAAACTCTGAGCAATATGGTGAATTTCATCTCATGTACTTTAGAACTATACATCTAGACAATGAAAAGCATAAGGAGGAGAGTCAAGGTCTACGTGCTCCTGTTTCTATAGATGATCTAACTCTACATGGCAAAACCTATGAAGGGAAAGGGTAATGGCAATACCCTTTCAAGCCACCTTCAGAAACAAAGACACGATGAGACTAAGTATAAACAGTGTGCTTTGCTTTGATGGCATTTTTGAACAGGAGGTGAGGGTGGTCATATTGTAGAATGAACTCAGAAGCAGCTGAGCTGAATGCAAAGTAAAAGTTGGATTATGAAGAAGATTTTTGGGGGTTGATTTGCTTGTGTTTTTTCTTCTGTGTTTTTTGTTTGTTTAGTTGTTTTGTTTTGTTTTTTTCTTTCACAGGTGGGGGTTGTGTGGAAGAACAGAATGTTATTATTCAGTGAGTTTCCTGTTTGGAAACAGCAAGCAGCTCTCAGGAGATTATACACAGAAGTAAACTCAGAATAGGTTTTCTTCTAATTGAGTGTTAATAAGAGATGCACCATCCTAATGAGTAGGTGAAGACAGGGATACAGTCCATTTTAACAGATACACTGCAGTTGTGATAATGAGAAGCTATTAGTATTTTTCTTGATAACAATTAGTCTGTTGATTGGTTTCTATTCCCTTTGCACCATCAGCACTTTTATATATCAATACAATGTTGATTTAACTTTTAGTGTTCCTACATATCCCTTTCAGCTGTTTAGGTGAAAAACAATTGTATTGACTCAGTAATGCTGTGTTTTGCAAGCAAGCTACACTTATATATTTTATGCCTCAGTTTTACTCCTCCACAGTAATAGGGCTTGAAGGCTGCAGAACTAAGTGTTTAGAAATCAAGAAGCAAAATTTAACTTTTGAGAGTTAATTCTGCTTGTCAGAACATGTCATGATATTGTGAACTATAAAAGGGATCATACAGAAAATCTGTATCTACAGGAAAAAAAGGCTTCCACATAGCTTGAAACTAGGCTCTAGACAACAAAAAGTTCTCTTTTGTTTATCAGGGATGCTGCTGGGATCTTCCCACAGCACAGAGTGGCACCTAGTGGCTGAAAATACAGTGAAAATAATGTTTTAGAATAGCTCACGTCCTCTGAGCCATGAATTTTCTTTAAATGAATCTTCACAGTCCTGTGTAGACCTTAATTAATCAATAGTTGGACTTGATGGTCTTAGAGGTCTTTCCCAACCTTGGAGATTCCATGATTCTGTGATTCCAACTTTTGATCCCTATGCAACCAAGCACCCAAAATGCAGAGGAGAAAACTGCTCTCTACGTTGCTGGCTGATTAGCAGCCAGGGCTTATTCACTAATTATTTTCCTTCCAGCTTCCTAAAAATGCAGTCTGTCCTGAAAAGAAACTACACCTTGGTCAATTTTCCCCCAAATATGAATATCTGAAAAACTCAAAAAGGCTATTAAAATTAGATTAGCAAGAACACTATTAAGCATCATTGTTGTTACTGAAAACAATCCAAAAGTAACTCTGAAGAAAACTCAGGTGCTGCATTTCCCTTAGTGCATATCTTTGTAGTGTTATTGATTTTGATGGACCTCTTGTCTCTTCCACACATGAAATAAAGCAAATCTTACAGTATTAAACTGTTTTCACTTACATGTCTGGTATCAACTGTGTTCACTTACGTGGCTGGTGTCATAGTATGAATGCACAAACATTTGGGAAAAGAACATCATGTATCATTTGGCAGTTAAATTAATTTGAGACTTAGAAATATGTTTCTCCTCATGCAGGGGATTGGTTGCTCAAGCTGGAGTTATGAGCAGTTTGTGATCTTTAGAATTAAATGTTCAAGACCTTGAGTTTTATAGCATGGTATAGCATGATACTTACAGAGCTTTCATCACTGCAAGGTTTGAATGTGTCTTGAAGAAATAAAGGATAATAGTAATACTCATCTTAAGTTAAAATTTTCCTTCACCAAGCCCCCCTGATTCAATTCTGCATCAGAAAGCAGCACTGTTTGCCAGCTGATCAGCACTGGAGTCAGCTGAGCTGGATTCACCGTTTGTACTCACCTGCATCACATTTTGTTATTTTATTTCTTTCCTCTGTCTTGCTAAAGATAAATTTATTTGTTATTCAGTTGGATTTGATGAATGGTGTAACCCTTTCTGACTGTTCCTGTTGCCCAGTGTGAGCTCAAGACAATCAACCAAAGGAAGCACAGTGGATTCCAGTGCACACCCCCTCCCCCTTCAGAAAAGTGGCCCGGCAGGATGGGCACTTTTTACAGCACTGACACCTGCTCTGTACAGGTGCCCAGGCAGTAACCAGCTGTGGCATTTACAGCCTTTACACAATAGTCACACTGCTCTCACCCATTTCTGCAACCTGGCTTAGGAAAGGGACACCATCTGCTGTGACAGCTTCCCAAGGACTGCTTGACATAGGTTGGGCGCAACCACTGCGTTTTGTTTTAAAAAGACACTGTGACTCATTATGTTGCATTTTGCACAGCTTTAAGGGCACTGCATGAAGCAAGGCAAATGTGAAGTGTGGTACTATTTTTGGGCACTCAGTTCCAGTGTGTGAATTCCTGTACGATCACAGTCTCATGTGTGGGAATTCCTGTTGGTTGGCAATCAACAGCACCTTCCTTTCCCAGGCACAGGTGTGAAGTCAGCAATCATGTTAGACTGTTTCCTAAACTTGCAGCAGGCTTGGACAATTGGAAGACCCTAATGTGGCTGCAGGTGTCTGACTCCTGATCATCTGCCTATGATTATCTAAGACAGGATGATTACTTGTTATTTATTTATTTATTTATTTGCAGTAGAAAAATGCATACCATTCACAGGGGATTTTGCAGGCTGAGAAAAACACAAGTATAATGTCAGATGGAATAACTGTGCTTATCATTTCTGTTTCTTTTGCTGATTTTGCTATTTTTCTTGGCACAATTAAGCACATGTTTAAATTTACATTTGATTTTAAATGAAGGCGATGTAAAGGCTCAGCACTGTGACGATATAAGACAACAAGTCGATCTGCTTTGTACTTTCTTCTATACCATAGAGTCATAGGTTACCTAATATAGCCAAGAATTTAATATATTTCAATGTTGCCTGTAGCAGAGCTTGAGAATTGGGTTGGTTTGTTTGGTTATAAATTCGTTTGAGTAGCAGAAATTTTGCTTTTTGCAATCTATTTGAAACTCTGGATCTGCTCCAGAGCTCCAGAGATTAAACAGAACATGTCACATCCAGCTTAGAAATAGTATAGAGATAAAATATGCTCTAAGTAAATAGCCACCATTGATCAATGTAAAGTACGCCTAGACTTTGCTATTTGTGCTACCTTTTGTCTTCCATTATCTGTGTGTTACCTGTTGAAAGCGGCTCCCCCACATAAGGTTTGCAGTCTTGTTGTCTTAAATTTAAAAAAGCTTGAATGTTTGAGCAGTTAAAACACATATAAACAGAATCTATAGACTTTTTTTGTTGTTGTTGTGTTTTTTTTAATAAGAAGCCTTCAAGTTAACAGCTACTGTTTCTGATCTACTCTATAAATATGGTTCTAATGTATATGTGTGGTGTAAGTACCTTGTTATGACAAAACATTTAAATACATTACTCTGTTCAGATTTAATTCTTCTTTTGCAGAAAAGAAAAGAAGAATGTCTGGGAAATTTCCTTTAAAATTCTAGGTTTGATTATTTCTTTCTCTAAATGTGTTTAATTTCATTATGGGGTATTCCTCATTCTCCTCTGTGTAGTCCGTTTGTCCCTTAATAGTTTTTAATCCCTCCTAGATACATGGACTTCATTGGAGTCACTCAGCCAGACCTTATGCATTGGCTGTATTTTGGGTACACTTTCCACAAGTCTGGAATGTCTCCTGTAAGGCCGTCTTAAGAAGGATAAACACATAACTGTATCAGGAGGTTGTTGTTTTAGACTTTTTTACCAGTCTAAAATGTTCTCGCTAAAAGACCTGTCTCACTTATGAGGTACTTGGGCAGAATGCAATTGCATTGATGTGAGTAATTGGATGGAAAGAGGAGGGAGGGTTTGTGGGTATTTTATCCAATAACTGTTCACTCTTACGTAGGAACTTTTATTACCCCTCTTCTGTTTCTCAGAAAGTCCAAAAACTGGGAAATGGATGAATTATTTCCTGAAAAAATCCCATTCAGCATGTTTAGTAATGTTCATGGATTGTAACTAAGTGGTGCTTGAAGTACATTAGCCTGCCTGGTGTTATTAATCTTTCTTCATATCCGTGGAAGGTTTGAGACCGACTTCCTGAGCCTGTACCCACTTATGCTTGGTGCCTCTCTGATCTGATGGGTGAATTTCCCTTTGTTTATCCTTACAGGAGTCAGCGAAAGAGCGATCTATTTTACTTCCTTAAACAGACTGGAAGATGGCATGTTGTAGTGCTCAGCCAAAACCTTAGTACGGAGAGAAAGCCCTGGGAAGATCAAGTTGCAGGAAGATTAAATCAGCGGGTAGGTGCTGTGAAGTAATGGATTGGGCTGTCCAGCTATGGGCTAGTCACTGAAATGGATGAAAGAGGAAGTGTAGCTGTTGCTTTTGCCCATGATGGACCTCATATAGACTCCAGCATAAATTCCAAGTATAACTACAAGTCATCTCCTCCAAAAAACATCTGCAAAATGCACACAGGGACACGATTTGTTGGTTATTTATTTATGAAGATGCACATGTCTGTAAACAGTTCTATTTCAAGGCATGAGCCCACAGGTGTCAGCTGATAAGACTTTGATCCGCCAGTGAAGAACAGGGATTTCATAAAGTCTCTGTACAGGCTGTTCTCTAGTAGATATCAAATTCCCAGCCTGTTTTAAGGAGGGTACTGGGCACATCTTTTCTCAGAGCAATCAGCTGCCTTTCTGGAGAGTACTCCAGCTGTCTCAAGAAGCAGTTGCTTTATGTGGTAAGATAGTGGCTGCAGTACAAGACAGCCAGACCTGTCAGTACAGCCTGATGATATGTCACACATGCTGAGAGTCCATTCTTTCTACTCTGTGGAGCCTGGAGAACTGCTCTTTTGTTCGTGTTTTCCTTCTGGAACTGAAGAAGCTCTGAAGGCTGGTGATAGCTCAAAACATCTTTGCTTCTTTTTGGCTTCAGGGCAATCTGTCCTACAAGCAACTGTCAGGAAAGTGTTCCCTGTCTACATTGGGTTGCTTTGTCCAGTCCTACATTCCTCTTATATTAATGCAGGGATGGATGCATTTTGGAGCCCTTTAAGGTGTCAAGGGCTATGTTCTGACACAAATATTTGGGTTGAATATTTTTCCATCAAAGAGCTAAGACTCAGTGGAGATACTGAGGACAGTGGCACCACATTTAGGATATCTGAATGTGTCTCCTTGCTGCTTAAGCAATGAATCACTTTATAAAATCGTTAGTATGCAAGAACCCACTTACTCTCTCTGGTCAGCATGTATTCATACAGATCAATGAGATTGTTGATGGAAAACTATTCACTGGAAACAGTAAGGGGCTGTCAGTTGGGTGCTAAATGTACAGAATTTAGTTTTGAAAGAAAAGGATCAGGAAGACACCTGTGTTATAAAAACAGATCACATTTTATAATGAACAGTGAAATACCACACTAGGTCCAATCAAAGTAATTAGACAGCAGTGAGGAAGAAAAATACCAATTCTGAATACTGATTTTAGTTTAAAAGCGAAGATATCTCCTTGCTATATCATGCTGAGATTTTTATGCTGTATCAGAAAAATGACAACTCCTGTAAAATTTTATGAGATTCCAAAATCATTAAAGGAAAGTGGCAGAAAATGAAATTCAAATATGAAGAACAGACTTTGCATGACTTGACATGAATGCATCCACTTGTAAATTAAAATCAAATGCCACCTAATAAGGGGGTTGTAAAAATACCCCTGCTCTGCAAAGTTTTCAAAGATATTTTCTCACTGCTGAGACTGAAACAGTATTTCTTTGGTGAAAAATAAGGCAATTATGTCCCTATTTGTCGCTGTTGTAGTGGGGACAGAGAGAAAACGAACACAGACTCGGTCCAGGAAAAAAGGAGAAGTAGCCTTTATTTAATAATGTACAGACTTGTTTTATACCTTAGTATTCTTACATGGTGCAAGGTCACTGGACCTCTGGTTATCCACCTCCTAGGGTGATTGGCTGAACTCTACAACATCCATTCTAAAATATTTCTCTAGTCAGTATCATAACAATGCTACAAAACAACTCACAGGTGCCGATAAAGAAAATTAGTTTACAGAAAACCATGGCATTGTTTTGAATAGCTTGTGTGAGAAAAGCAGGGCTCTCACAGTATGCTACAGAAAGCTGCCAAATTTCTCTGCTGAAAGCTTTTCAGCATCCACACCTATTCAGCTGCTCTTGTCAAGAGGATGGAGACAGCCTCTTCTTGGCTGAGCAATAGGACAAGAGGCAATGGGCAGAAACTGATGCACGGGAAGTTCTACCTGAACATGAGGAAGAAACTCTTTACTGAGGATAATAGGAACAGGTTGCCCAGAGAGGTTGTGCATCTTCCCACCGGAAATAATCAAAAGCTGACTGGAAACAATCCTGAGTAATGTGCTCTAAGAAACCCTTCTTGAGCAGGGATTAGATGACCTCCAGTGGTCCCTTCCAACCTTAACCATTCTGTGATTCTGTCATTTTGGCTTGCAGAGGAAAAGTGAAGCTCCAAGAAAGCTGTCAGCTCATGGCTGGAGTTTGGAAGAAGCAAAGCAGAGACATCAGCAGAGATATTCCAGTAAAATTTCAGAAGTGTGAAGAATATATAGAGGTATTGTCTTTATCTGGAATGAATGGCCCAGGGTGACAGGCCAGGAATGTGATGCAAAGAATGAAATAGTGCCCCTAATTCAGTGTGTAACCTTGACCGATTTCAGGGCTCAGGGATTTTGAGTGTTCTGGCCTCAGGTCATCCTGCATCTGTAAAACTCGCTTCATAGCTGTGCCACTGGTCCATGAGCACTCAGTCATCTGTAACCTAAAGAACTCATTTCCCACAGCCTAAATGGGGATTTCTTCAGTGCTTAACCTCAAACATCCAATTTTAAAAACACTTCAGTCTGATCTTTTTTTTTCCTGCAGGCTGCTCCATTTGCTGTTTTGGTTATACTATCTGACAGTATTTATGTCATTCTGAGGAGATATTTAGTATGTGGACAGATGCAGACACATCTCTTCTTTGGCTATGACTCTCAGGTGACTCCTGATCGGGGCATGTAATCACAGATGTGAATATCAGCTATTTCATTTTCTTCCTCTGAAAAATATAATCTAATTGAAATGTGTGTAATGTATGTCTGTTAAATGGAAAAGTGAGAATAAGTCTGAAGGTGAATCAAATGCTCATGCCAAATTGTAAGAGAACCAAAATTTTGCAATTATTATTATTATATGCAGAAAGGTATTGGTATAGTTTTTCATTTTCGTCTTCACTTAATTTTTCCTAACTTTAGATCCCTCTCTTCTAATGGACATATGAAATAGACATGAAACCTGCAGAATGCGCAGGCT
The DNA here is from genome assembly GCA_013397815.1 of Aleadryas rufinucha. NCBI lineage: Eukaryota > Metazoa > Chordata > Aves > Passeriformes > Aleadryas > Aleadryas rufinucha. Next base: position 132,147 of record VZTH01013912.1, on the reverse strand, counting down.
GTAAGTACAAAAAATTTTGATTTGTTTTGAACCTTTGCAGCGATCTAACCATGTTCCTTTATAATGTTTCTTTACAGTCAAACAACTAACTTATGCTGTAGTTGCAGAAACAGATAATACATATTTATTAGTAATTATTTAGTATGATGTTCTGCATTATTTTGAAACAGCAGGAAACTTCTTTGAGAAATTTATTTGAAAAATGAATCAGAGAAGAAAAACATTGTTCATCAGCTTGTTGTTTCTCATCAAAGAAAAACAATTTTTTTGGTGAAAAAAGGTCATCACTCTAGTACTCAGGCAAGGACAATGTCTTTTCTTATCTTTTTTTTTTCCTTTTTCCAATTAATTTTATAGTTCCAATATTCTTGGATAACAATTACCTACTGAAATGGGCAAAAATGGGGTTTCTTGAAATACCACCTACATAAAAAAAATGTTTGACCACAATTTTATGTGATTTTTTAAACAGTCTTGCTATTTCCGTAGTACAGAAATTAATCAGTTGTAATCTCATCCTTTCTATTGCTGAGTTAGCTTCCATGTTTATAGAGAAAGGAAAAGAATCTTCCCTCTTTCCCTCCAATAAACTCAAAAGCTTTGTGTCATTTAAGTGGAAATAATGTTTGTACTGTGAATGACCCTTGCAACAAGATCATAGAAAAGGACTGCAATAATAAGCACCAGATTAAAAAAGTGCAAAACAGCAAAACCAGTCTGGTTTCCCCAACAGAACTTTTGTTTTTCAGAGAAACCTTGAGAAGCTGCTTACTGTTCAGTTTTCCAGCTATTTATTGCTGAATATATTATTTCACACGGGATGCACACACCACTTCCTGATGCCCATGCAGCAACCATTAAATCCAGCAGAGTTTTATCAATGGTAACATAGAAGCCAGCCATGGGACTCACTTTGGGTTCCCTACAATATTAAAGTAATGCTACAAAAGTATTATACAGGAAAGAAATACAAATAGAAATGGACTAAAGAGTAAGGTTCCCTCTATGACTTGCAAGACGACCAGCACAGATGCATACTCTAGTTTTGCAGAGTTGGAAGACAAATTTTGATTGCAAAGAGAACCCCTTGTCTTGGTAATGAATGATGACTCTTGCAGAATGAAACAGCAAAATGAATCTACTAAAATGTGGAAATGTAATGACCCATTGGAAAGCCCTCAACTTTACAAATACTTAAAACCTATGAACTGTTATAAATGAGAGCATCTAAGTGCTCTGTACTTACTGTTGTTCTTGGAGATGACAAAAGCAATCCCATGTTGGATGTGTGAACTCAAGCTATTAATCCTGTTCTGACAGAAATTATAACTGGCCTGCTTTATCCCCTGAAACTGAGCAAAGGGTAAAAGGTGAAAATGAGGAAACGTGGCTTTTGCGCATTCATTTGCATATTGCTAATTGAGAATTTCCACCCTGCAAGCAGCCACGTAACCCGCCAGACCCAATTCCCCAAGTACTAATTAAATCAACCATGAGCAACATGATCTTTTAAATTTTCTGGTGTACATAACAATGAGAAGTGTGAAACTAAACATACATAGTTAACTGAAGTATCTGCTGTAAGGGTTTTTAAACTATACTCAGAACAAAATTTTCCAAGTACTGGGAAGAAAATCCAGCCTGTGCTAGAAAGAACTCCTCAGTTCTTCTGGCTACTCTGCTCCATCAACATGGAAGAGTGCAAGGAGAACAAGGTGTTGTGCAGCTCCTTTGGTACCATAATGATCATAGAAGCATTTTGTGGGATAGCCATCCTTTCTGTGAAGGATGTTAAGGACCTTCCAAGGTGTCTTAGATTCATGTCCTTATGTCACCTCCATGTTCCCCATCTGCCACCTTTTTTATTCCTGCCATCGCTGCTGTTGATGCACTTGAAACCTCCTTTATACATGAGTTTTCTTCTCCAGACTTGCATATCATGAATAGTTTCTAAGGGACCTGGTAAGTGAACTGTGTCTACTGAGCTCAGGAGTGATGGGTGCAAGTTAAAAGATTTGGATTTCTTTCTATAATTTTAATGGGTTCTTTGGCTCTTTCTGTTATTTTTCTAAAACAAAGGCACACAGAACATTAGAATCATCTTGAATATTTAGAATTTGCACTTTCATATTTGCTTACTCTTAGTAGATGTGTTTATTAGGGATCTAGCTATATGCTTGTAACGTGTATCTATGCAAAAAGAGAAAAAAAAAACCAAAAAAACCCCCCCAGAAAATTGATAATTGTGGGTTTCCTTATCCATGTCCCTGATTTTATTTGACCTCCTTGGCTCTGGTTAACAGAACAAAATCACAGAATTACAGAATGCCCTGGGCTGCAAGGGATTTAAACACCATCTAGTTCCACCCCCTGTGCCATGGACAGAGACATCCCTCACCAGACCACGTTGCTCAGAGCTCCATCCAACCCAGCCTTAAATGCTTCCCAAGATGGGGCATCCACAACCTTTTGCAACCTGTCCTGGTGTCTCACTATGCTCACAGTAAAGAATTTTACTAATATCCTATTATCTAGTATAAACGTACTGTCTTTCAATTTGAAGCCAATCCCCCTCATTCTGTCATCACATGCTCTTGTAAATAGTCTCTCCATCTTTCTTGTAGGCTCCCTTTCAGGTTGTTAATTACAAAGCTGTAGTTAGGTCACGATGAAGCCTTCTCTTCTCCAGGCTGAACAATCCCAGTTCTCTTAGCCTTTCAATCAATTTTCTTGGCCTTTAAACCAAGCTGACTTGTCCAATGCAGATGACAGTAGTTTCCTTACAACATTTCAAGGTGGATTTCACTCAGGATACTTCTGCTTTGCATTTTAAAAATGTTTCTCCTCTGTAACAAGTTGTGTTGAACCTGAGTGTCACTGGTGGTTCTAATGACCACTCTTTTTCCTTGGTGGTTGTGAAAACACATTTTAAGAGTGAATANAAGTGCTCTGTACTTACTGTTGTTCTTGGAGATGACAAAAGCAATCCCATGTTGGATGTGTGAACTCAAGCTATTAATCCTGTTCTGACAGAAATTATAACTGGCCTGCTTTATCCCCTGAAACTGAGCAAAGGGTAAAAGGTGAAAATGAGGAAACGTGGCTTTTGCGCATTCATTTGCATATTGCTAATTGAGAATTTCCACCCTGCAAGCAGCCACGTAACCCGCCAGACCCAATTCCCCAAGTACTAATTAAATCAACCATGAGCAACATGATCTTTTAAATTTTCTGGTGTACATAACAATGAGAAGTGTGAAACTAAACATACATAGTTAACTGAAGTATCTGCTGTAAGGGTTTTTAAACTATACTCAGAACAAAATTTTCCAAGTACTGGGAAGAAAATCCAGCCTGTGCTAGAAAGAACTCCTCAGTTCTTCTGGCTACTCTGCTCCATCAACATGGAAGAGTGCAAGGAGAACAAGGTGTTGTGCAGCTCCTTTGGTACCATAATGATCATAGAAGCATTTTGTGGGATAGCCATCCTTTCTGTGAAGGATGTTAAGGACCTTCCAAGGTGTCTTAGATTCATGTCCTTATGTCACCTCCATGTTCCCCATCTGCCACCTTTTTTATTCCTGCCATCGCTGCTGTTGATGCACTTGAAACCTCCTTTATACATGAGTTTTCTTCTCCAGACTTGCATATCATGAATAGTTTCTAAGGGACCTGGTAAGTGAACTGTGTCTACTGAGCTCAGGAGTGATGGGTGCAAGTTAAAATAAGATTTGGATTTCTTTCTATAATTTTAATGGGTTCTTTGGCTCTTTCTGTTATTTTTCTAAAACAAAGGCACACAGAACATTAGAATCATCTTGAATATTTAGAATTTGCACTTTCATATTTGCTTACTCTTAGTAGATGTGTTTATTAGGGATCTAGCTATATGCTTGTAACGTGTATCTATGCAAAAAGAGAAAAAAAAAACCAAAAAAACCCCCCCAGAAAATTGATAATTGTGGGTTTCCTTATCCATGTCCCTGATTTTATTTGACCTCCTTGGCTCTGGTTAACAGAACAAAATCACAGAATTACAGAATGCCCTGGGCTGCAAGGGATTTAAACACCATCTAGTTCCACCCCCTGTGCCATGGACAGAGACATCCCTCACCAGACCACGTTGCTCAGAGCTCCATCCAACCCAGCCTTAAATGCTTCCCAAGATGGGGCATCCACAACCTTTTGCAACCTGTCCTGGTGTCTCACTATGCTCACAGTAAAGAATTTTACTAATATCCTATTATCTAGTATAAACGTACTGTCTTTCAATTTGAAGCCAATCCCCCTCATTCTGTCATCACATGCTCTTGTAAATAGTCTCTCCATCTTTCTTGTAGGCTCCCTTTCAGGTTGTTAATTACAAAGCTGTAGTTAGGTCACGATGAAGCCTTCTCTTCTCCAGGCTGAACAATCCCAGTTCTCTTAGCCTTTCAATCAATTTTCTTGGCCTTTAAACCAAGCTGACTTGTCCAATGCAGATGACAGTAGTTTCCTTACAACATTTCAAGGTGGATTTCACTCAGGATACTTCTGCTTTGCATTTTAAAAATGTTTCTCCTCTGTAACAAGTTGTGTTGAACCTGAGTGTCACTGGTGGTTCTAATGACCACTCTTTTTCCTTGGTGGTTGTGAAAACACATTTTAAGAGTGAATAGTCCGAGCTTTGCCTTAAAATGATCACTGGAAAGCTATTTCTCTACTGCGATTACTTAAATTGTTGCTTTTTTCTGACTCAAAACAATGAAAGAAAACTTTTAGACTGTCTGATTGTTCTTGTAAATGTTTGGTTTCTCTGTGGTGCAACATACCTAACACATAGAGATAAAATATCAAATGCACACTTAAAATGAAAAAACGCCAATTTGATCATAAATAAATGCAAAAGACTAACATCCATGAGCTGGAAAACAGTCCCTACTGATTTCAGAACATGACTGGTTCTATGAGATTGAAAGAAAACTCTTAATCATGCTGCTTGAAAAGACACTTCTAGGATTATTTTTCAACCTCTTCACAATACTTCTATGGCTTTTAGTACAGCCTTGATCCAGTGAGTGCAGTCAGCACATACTCAATTAAAAGAGCACAGAGACCAGGGAAATACTCTGACCATGCTCCAGTTTTGTTTTGTTTTTTTTTTTTTTTTTTTTTTTCCCCTTTCCTTTTCTAACTAGTGCTGAATGGAAATGGTCATTTGGTTAACAGGGAATAATATTTCTGGTTCTTACTTGATCATTATGGAATCAGTCTGGCTTCCAGAAGGTTAACAGCAAGTGGGTTAAATCCTAGAAGAGGGTTAAGATGTGATCTGGCATACCAAGAATCAAGAATTTGAGAGAGAAAAAGGCAGAGAGATGACTAAAATAGCTTATGCAACACTAAAGTATTATATAAGTAAAGTAGGGATTTAAATGCAAGTGCATTAGCAGAGCATAAGGATGTTAATTGTGCACGGACAGTGGAGGACACAGTAAAGAGGAAGGAATATGTAAGAAACAAAGAAGGTGTATGTTCACTGTGATGCTGGTTCTCTATAATTTTCATGTACCAGTTTTTCAAAATCTCAAATGCAAAAAGCCCCCAGAACACCAAACCTAAAACACTGAAGACAGCATATAAACCAGGCAGATATGCTTGAGGCTACAGGTGACGGTATCAGGAAGAAGTCCAAAAAATAGAGGAAATTGAGGAAACATACTGATGTGAGTTTATTATGCTTCAAAACTTACGGAGAAGACAAAAAGAAGCAGCTGGTTTTAAGTCTACCATGACAGTAACAATTTTCTGTTTTAAAAAGGTACTTTTTATGCTAAAGCAACCTAGAGAAAATGAAGGTGGAGAGGTGTATTGAAACAATATGTACTGGTCTCTAGGACTCTGAGAGATGGTCACTCTGGGAAACCAGACCCTCTATAAAGCTTTTAATTTACATTAGCAACAAGAAGAAAAAAATGTCATACCCTATACATAATAGGGCCATTTTGTTTTCCAGAACCTGCTCAGATCTTTGAAAAGTTGTAGTATTTTGGATTTTGTTTTTGGGTTTTATTTTTTGCTACAGCCCAGAGTAATTTTCATTTGCACAAGAAAGACAAAGGTAGAACAGCAAATGATTTCATAACCACCTTCTGCAACCTATTTCACTGCTGTGGCTCTGGAGAGATGAGCAAGATCCTAGAGTCACTAATCTCATTAACTGATGGTCGCTCAATCTTACATCAGATTCTGAAATGACACCAGTTTTAGATTACAAGTAGCCAACCACACAGCCCTCCACAGTTAATACATTATGAGGCAGTACCAGGTTTGTTTGAGAATAAAGAGGAATTCAGCATAGAAGGCAGTCTTCCCTAATGATATAATTTACAAGTTTGTAAGTAAAAGTGTCCTGCAGCAGGGCCAGTACTAAGAATCAATATGCAGTTGATAACCAGAATGAACCCACAGAGTTTATAATAAAACATGAGAAAGCTGTATTAGTGTGTGGCCAAAGAGTACAGGAGCCTTGTTGCACTGCATCCAGGTGATTGTGGGGAGGACAAGCATAGATGGAAGAAAAGGGTAATTTCTCTTCCTTCCCCCTTCTGCTCCTGGAGAAAAGAAATGAATGTAAATTGTATTAAATAATTGAATTGCTGCTGAAATACTTTCTCAATTACATGAAGAAATTCAAACCTTCATCTCCAAAATGACCAAACATCTCTTTTTTAAATCTTTGTGAATACATTGTGCATATGTCTATGCCCCCATTTTTGGTTTGTTTCTCTGTCTTCATGCATCTATTTTTATAAGAAAGAATGTAGGTGGTTGAATAAGAACAAATTTTTGTTTGTCCCTCTTTAGTGTTTTCCACCTACAGCCTATCCTTCACGTCCTTCAGAAAAGAAGGTTGCATATTTATGTGTAGTGCTTAATGAGAAAATACATCCTTGCATATGATATACTCTGCTTCCTGTCATGTACTCATTATTCTCTTTGAGTTTACCAGTGTTTTTTGGTTTATAGATTCATGATTAATTTATTCTCAATCTACAAGAAAGCCCTTTTAATTCCAAGAAGTGGGTTAGATGAATTACCAGACACTACTTTATTTGGCCTGCTTATCTACTGGAATGATTTGCAATTATCATCCCTTGTCTTTCCTGAGTGGAAAAGAAATCAACTGTTGATGAATTTAGTGAGAGACAGGGAATGTTTTGAAGATTTTAGGATTTCTAGCAGGATGGAGTCCCAGTCAGCAAAGAATGGTGTCAGGAGGAAAGCTGTCCTGGATTGGCGCTGCTGCTGCTTTGAGAGCAAATGGAAGAGGATAGACTGTCTGTGCTCGCACCAAAATGTACAAGTACACCATGCAAGGGCAAGCTGGTGTAGTCTGCATTGCCCTGGGGTGCCCATGGCTACAGGCAGTCCCACTGGTGAACATGCTGGACATGCAGGTGTCTGGCATACAGCCAATGGAAACCTTGGCTGTCAGCAGGGACTGCTTTTACTCATCCGCTTCTTAAGCTGAAAGAAACTTTTGTGTTGAGTGAATTCTGACTGCCTTGGTGCTTACTCTCAATGTACTCAACTCTATACGTCTTTTGGATGGAACTTGAAACACTGTGTGGATGCTGATCAAGCGAGGAGGCAAAGCCAAAACCTCAGCAGAACAGACCAGTGTGTGTTACGCCATTTGGAAGCTGAATCTGCTAGGCAAACATTTCCAAACCTGTTTTGGTGGCTTCAGATATAAATGTTATGAAAACTGTGAATCAATCATTTATGAGCAAAAAGGGCACTGAGTGAGAATTTGGGATGCCTGTGATCTATTCCCAACTCTGCCTGTTCTCTGCTCCAAAGTTTTATCTGTATAGTTTACAATTTCTTCCTGCATGTTTACCCAATGCCTGGTAAAGGCAGTTCAGTTTTTGTGTGGTGCCCTCCAGTGCTTCTGTAAATAATCTTGCTGAGTTATATGAGTATGCAGTGCAGAGGGGTGTGGACTCAGGAAGGGTAGAACAGGAAGCAAGCGAGAAGACTTTACATATCCAGTATACCATTGCATATGGGTGAATAGAAAACATACCCTTGTCTGCCTTTGTGCCTCCAGAATCCAATGCTGTCATCTGAAGGGAGAAATGGCAGTGTAGTTAGCATAATTTGTCACTAAATGTTTGCATGAGTCTTACATACAGAGGAAGAATCATATGACATATGCTTAGGAATACATGTTTCCTTTGGGAAATTTCAGTCCTATTAAAAATTTTGAGGTCACATAATGTTACAGCTGCCTTAAGAATTCATGGTTGGATAAAAGAAAATAGGTATCTTGCCTGGATTTGTAGTACCTTAAAAAATAAGAGGTATTTTATTCATTCATCTCTATGAAAGTAAAAACCAAGCCTGTCTCTTTTTTACCACAAAGATAAATTGATAGTGTTTTTAAACTAGTACCAGTGAGAAAAAGGGAGTACTAGGAACAGGTCTAAAACTTCAGATACTGAGAAAAGCATTTAACAATCACGCTCACGTGCTTGAGGCAGGTGTAGCTAGTAAAGGGGAAAGGAAGGAACAGCTGTATCTTGGATAAAGGCTCCTCGGCCATACAAAGATAAATAGCTAACAGCTGGTTTCCCACAAGGGGTAACTTTGCTGTAATGCCCCCGTTTCTGCTCCCTTGCTTAGATAATCCTCTCTTAGGCCAAAGGGTAAGACGTGTTTATACATCATGAAGACAAATGCTTTCATCCTTGAAGATGATAATTTGTCCTGGCTGTGGAAAATTAGTTCTCATTGGTCACATTGGGAGTGGACACACATGTTTTGTATTAAGGTGTTCAAAGTCACACTACCTATTAGGGTAGCAACGCAACATAGCTTTTCTAGATGTGAAAAAGGGTGAGTAAGGAATGTACTTCTTCATGCAGTTAAATTTTGGGATTTAGTATAATTTATGAAGGTTTGCAAGACTCCTTGTTTTTTTAAGAGAGTATGAGAAGGAGAGAGAGTTTCACTGGATGCTTTACTATTCTTTCCAATTTTGCGGCTGATATCCTGATGTGAACACAATATTAATCATAGTAGGGCTAAAATTACAAATGTAAGATACTTCAGCTAAATGAAAAGGACAGTCCCTCACTCCTAAGGCATTGATGAGGACCTCAAAGGGGATGATAAGCTCTTTATAGGGTTCATCTTCCTGTCTTATTTTCTCTACCTGTAGGATGGTGAGGCTATGTGATGATGCGTATCCAAGAGCAAATGAGTCCTCTTCTGCTGACTTGTGTTGCAAGTGCTGGGTTCTGGCATCAAACCTGCAAGTAACATCTAGCTTCATTTTCAAGAAAACTGTCTGAATATGGACATTTAGTAGAGTTTTTAAGGCATAATATTGGGGTTTTTATGCCTCCTCCCCTTTATGGAAAATGCTGAAAGGTCCAATCCAAATTTTACCTTGTGCTGTTCTTTCTTTTCTGCCTGATATTTATTGTTACTGGTACATGAATGAGGTTTTTTTCCTGTCTCTGGTGCTGACCTGGAAAAAATTGTTCTTCTGGGTGCATTATTAGCACACCTAACAGATCTCAGAACTGATTCTAGGATTGATGCTTTTCTCCAAGGCTATTTCAAATTAAACACTTGTTTTTCTTCCCTAGCATGTACTGTAAAACAACACACTTCTTTGTGAGACTTCTTCACATATACTAAGTCTTGAGACCTTTTCAGAGTCTCAATTTTGCATTTATTTTGATAATTATTGCAACAAGCTTATTAAAATAGATATACAGATGATGACATACACAGTCACTTGATATGTTTCGGTTATAGCACCCATCCAAATGCATTGTCAATACAATATTTATTTCAAAATTTTAGCTGAAAACCTAATTATGTAATTATGAAGTGATAGATTCAGGCAAATCTGATACAACATAAGTTTTGCCAACAGAACTTTCCATGACAAAGAAACGTGAAAGAGCTGAAGAGACTTTCCAGTAAATCTTTCCAATGTAATTATTTTTCAGGAGCTCTGCTGCAGAGAAAATATATGCCTCCTCCTAGAGTATCATCTGAGGTTTGCCAAGAAGAATCGGTAATTTTTATATGAAAAGTGTGAGATTGATAGAAGCAATGAAAATTCTCTCTATCTGAAATCTTTCATACACTTTCATTTTAATGGCAAATGAATATATATTTTTTGCTGCTTTTCAGGTTTCATAAAAGTTTTTTTAAGCCCAAATTTTACACTGAATTATAAATGCAAATGTTGAGCCCTTATTTTGTAAGGCATTTTTTCTTTAATGTTAATTTTTGATTTTATTGGCTAGGTTGTATCTACACACTACAAACTAAATTTACCAGAAATGTAGCTTTGAGCCTCAAATAGTAGGATCCTATCATCTACTCTGCTTTATCTTACATCCTGGTCCTTCATATTCCTGAATATACAGAAGTCAATGGAAACAGAGACTGTAATTAATGTAATTAATGCCAACAGGACCTGACAGATTCAGTGCAATGTGACTGTTGCTGAGTCAGAACATAATGTACGTAACAAAGCTAATATAAGGAAAAATCAATTTGAAAAAGAACATTTTATACGAAAAGCAAATTTCCAGCTTTTCATTGGTACAAAGGTTTTTTTTTTTCATAAATATTGACTTGCTTTTCTCATTACATACTTCTCTTTCTTGTGTGGTTTAACCTCAGCCGACAGCTCACCCCCACACAACCACTTGGTCATTCTCTCCTGGTGGGATGGGGGAGAGAATTGGAAGGGCAAAAGGGGTAAAGTTCTTAGGTTGAGCTAAAGACAGTTTAATAGGGAAAACTAAAGCTACACAAGCAATCAAAACAAGGCAAGGATTGCCTTGGATGAGCTGAACACCATTTCCCATGGACAAGCAGGTGTTCAGCCATCTCCGGGACAGCAAGGCTCCGTCATGCATAACAGAGACCTAGGAAGGCAAATGCCACCACTTTGAACAACCCGCTCTTCCTTCTTCTTCCCTGCAGTTTATCTGCCGAGTGTAACAACCTTATGGTCTGGAACAGCCCTGGAGTCAGCTACTCTGGCTGTGTCCCTTCCCAACTACTTTCTCACCCCAGGCCTCTCACTGGTGGGGTGTGTGGGGAGCTCAAAAGGCCTTGGTTCTGTGTGAGCACTGCTCAGCAATAACAAACCCATCCCTGTGTTATCAATGCTGTTTTCCAACACAATTCCAAAAAGACCCCTGGTAGCTACCACGAAGAACTTTAACTCTATTGGGGCCAAAACAGGCACTGTTATTGCAAGGGCATTTTCTGATGGAAAACTCTTTCAATTAAGGTTTTCCAGCAAAATTGGAAGTACAGACTTCATAGATCTTTAAACATTGTGACATTCTTTTTATTTTTTTATTTTTGTTTGTTTTGAAGGCATTTATAAAAAAGATCAAATTGTGCAGGGTAACAGGGGCATTAAATAGGACTTTTGCAAACTTAGAACTTTTTTTCCACGGAGAAAAATGAAAAGAAAAAGAGAGAGCAACTAGATCTTTTTATTAAAGGTTTGAATTGGATTTGTTTGAGTTAATTAAATCTTATCACATTTGTATGCACTTTCTAATTAACAATTAGCCATGTTTTCTTTGTAATAAATGAGAAATCTTTCAGGAATGTGAGAATGAATAAAAGCATGCAGCAGCTTAATGAATCTCTATTTTATCTCTGGAGAGCTAAGTTATATTTAGCAACAGTGACAAATAAAACTCTACACTGTTTTAGGATTTCAGATGTGGCAATTTCTTTATGAAATCAACTATCTGCAATAACAAAAGATTCCAAAAATGGTATTCTTCAGTACATAGTCTGAGTACTCCAAACAAAAGTGAAGAAAGTAAACTTGTTTTAAACAATAGACTATTAAGAAGAAATACGGCATTTAACAAGACAAATTAATGTGCAAGAAATGTAGGCAGTTGAAAACACCCTCATTTGCCCTAAGTTTTTAAAAGGTCATGCCTTCAAAAGATTTGATCTTGAGTAAGGAAAAAAACGCGTTACTTCCTCTGTTCTCCTAGACCTAATGAAAAATGTTGTGGCTTAATAAATTAACAAGCAAAGGCAAACTGCAGATTTCCACAAAGTTATCATGCTGACCAGGTAGTTCATGTTAAAATAAGAGCCTGCTCTGTCTACGGAAGATTTACCTATATGTAAGTTGGTGTGTTTGTTTTTGTCTAGCGTCTTTTAGAAACATCCTTTTTGTTCTTGTAAAGTCATAAGACGTTGATGATTTAAGTAATCCTTCCATGAAATGGACTTTTATCACAAAGCAGCACCGACTGTCTGTAAAGCTAGGTCTCCTACTGGCAAATAAGAGACAAAAACCCTGCATGTCATCCTAGCTGCCCTTCCAGGCTTGCCCACTGGAGTTATTTCACTTTGTGCAAATTACACAATCATCGGGCCAAAGACAGATCAACTCTATAGCTCTGCAGTTAAAATCTGTAAAAAATTAACCCTATCCTGGAAAAAACTAGGACACCAATGTATTGAATCCCTAGGTTATTTCGGGGTTGAAGAATCCATCTCAGCTTTTTAATGACATTTTAAAAGGACTGTATTTAGAGAATGAAGAGGGATTCTCCTACTCCTACAAATATTTTTCAGATGAGAGAAAATCTCCTCCTCCATTATTGATCTTAAGCAGTCATCATATAATTTTTGTTTGTGCATTCTCTCTTGGTGTCTGCTTACTGAGAGATTCTTGGACTAATGCCATTTTCTTTGGGAAGAGCCTATCCTATGACACAAATTTTGAACACTAGATGGTGTGTGAGGAATGTACATTTCTGACCACTTTAAGAAAAGACCATCAGCTCTGTGGTTTAATTCTAAACCTGGCTAATTTTGTGTCTGATGTCCCTTGAATAATGAGTTGGGCAATCTGACTTCCAGAACCATTTCCTGCAAAAGGACTTCATCACCTGGCAGGATAGTGATTGATACAGCCAAAATGAATATTTGGAGGTGCATAGGCACTGCTGGCTCTGTCTTTCAGCATTACTGATCTCTCTGGAGGCAGTGCCTTTGAATATGTAGTGTCAGAGGTGCTGTTGGTGGTTTGTCATGGACTGCTTGGTTTCAAAAATTGAGTTTCCTTTGAGTAACATTGGCATCAATGGAAATTAGGAATATTCAGCATCTGGGAGGTTTTAAATCAGAATAAAGCTGGTTGTGGTGTGTTTCTTCTGGTTTGCTCGGTTTGGTTTTGTTGTTTGTTTATTTGGGAGGGTGTTTGTGTTTGGTTTGGTTTTTCTTGTTTGTTTGAATTAGTTGCACATCTGTGGAGAATACAGTACTTTCATTTCAAGCATTTGGAACCAGGAAGTAGGAAGCTATGGGGCAAAAGCCTATATTTTTATGGGCCTATAGTGACACATCATCAGCGTGAAAAACAAATGAGAAGTTATTTTCCACCAAAAAGCTTTCTATCTGTTGTGTGTTAGTTCACTTTTTCCTGTGACCAATACTTCATGTTTTACGCTGTGGATACCTGCTTACTTGCAAATGGAATCCGTATTCTCTTGATCTTGTGCATTCAATGACATGGTCAAAGTCTTCTAATTCCAAAACCAGAGGCTTCTTCATAAGACTTGAATGCTGCACAATGTCAATTTATGATGTAAAAGCATCTTTTTGATTGATATTTATGTCATGCCCCAAGGCCTCAGCTCTACTGCATTAGGTAAGTTGCAGACTTTTAATGGTAATTAATGATGTGCTTTGATGGCAAAAGTCAGAAGACAGCTGCAGATAAATGTGGCTGTACAAGAGGTGAGGAGTAAAGGCACCTAGTGCTAAACATTTTAAAGTATTCTTAGAACTGACTTGTGTAGAAAAGCCATTTTATCCAGAAGATCATTCCTCAGTACTCGTGTATTCTCATACTTAGTGGAAATGTCACTAATGGGAAAACAAGTGAACAGTGGTGATCAGAGCTTTTAAATTTAAAGAATATGAATGTACCAACATTCTGGTCATCTGACTTTTATTATCTGTCTTGGCCTGATTTTTATCCTGTTATGATCTAAAAAAGCAAGGTCAATTTTTTTTTTCAAACTAATTGATTTGGATAATCATCAAAATAATAATAATATTAGTGTTAGTAATAATAATAATAATAGCAGCTACTTCTAGACAGCTTCTCTTATCCAAGCACCTGGAATTGCTGTAAAATATGAGCTTCTCAAGCCTTATAAGTGTGTTACATAATATTATGCCTGTTAATGTTCTACATTACTATGAAGAGGTGAGTCAAAGATTTTGTTGAGACAACTGTAGAAACCTAGAAGAGAATTTTATGTCAGCTTTTACTTCTCGAAGTTATCTAGGGTTTTATAGTCACTTAAGGTATTTGTCTTCTTGCGTAAGGTTCTCCTTTCCACAAATTTCTTTGAAAGAATGTAGCAAAGAGCGGCTGAGCTGGGGTTCTGTTCTTTCCCCTCTTGTTACCAAAATGGTGAAATGCTACCTTACTTTCTCTGATTTCCCCTGGGGAAGCCACTGAATGCCTCGGTTCTGTTTCCCTGGCTGGCGTGTTGGTTCCCTGCCCCTTTTCCCCTGTGTGTCGGGGCCCCGCCTATGTCCCACCCCCTGCCCAGAATGCTCTGCCCCACTCCTGGATAAAGTCTTGGGTTTTCCGCCTGTTCGAGGCTTTTGTCATTGATTTTCAGGATGGAATAAAGTCTGCTGCTGGAAATCTACAAGGCAGCCCTTCCCGTTTATACAGCCGGTGTGTCGGGAAAGCCTGCTGGTGCCAAACCCCGGCATGGAACTCGACAGTCCCCAGACTCAAGATCCCAGTCAGTTTCTGCAGGGTCTTAAGGAAAGGTCTGTGTCTACTTTCTTGCTATAAAGCATGTGAAGAAAGGCATAGAGTAGGCATGAGAACAATAAAAACAAAGTAGTAGGTAGGATTTACAGACTTGTAACCTTTCCAGTGTTTGCTTTTACCAATATAATCGTTATATTTTGATGGATTAAAAGTCCAGACAGTCATAACCTATCTCTGCTAACATTTTGCCAGTTTGCACTTTTGCCTTTCTCCCAGGAAAATATGCAAGCCTGTTACCATGTGTACTCATCTGCTGAGAATCTTCGTTTGTAACAATACATAGAACCACCATCAACAAGAGAGAAGCTGACAAGTGAGACCAGTGTTTACTTCTGTTGAACAAGGTGATCATGGTGATCTTGGAATATATAACTAATCCATATCTATTTCTTTACCCTTATGTCAAAATGCTCATGTTTTCAACATCAACTGATAAAATCTCTCTCTTAAAGGTATTTTTAGTTTTATCTGTGGGAGATGTTTTCTTTTGCTTACAATGAATAATCTTTTACAGTGTCAGAGCTAGTTAGGTTTTCAAGACTAATTAATAAAGAATCTTTGCTAAGAAAAAGGGAAAATTTATTTCAGTTGTTTGAAAGTGATGTTATAGTGAAACGGTTTTCCATGAACAAAAATGTTATGTCAAGTTCAGATTGCAGAAGATGTTTCTCAAAGCACTAGACTTAATTTTGGTCTAAAATCTGCTTCTGCATTATTTATTATTCCATTGACTGGACATGGAAATAGACCCTGCAATTAGTTTTTGAGGTTTTTTCTATCTCCTTGCATAAAACCTTCGACAAACTACTCAAATTGAAATGAGGAGGAAAAAAATTGGAAGAGTACTTTTCTCCTAGATGATTTCTTAGCAATTGCTTGGTTACTTAGCAGCGTTACAAGGTTATCAAGTCCAGAAGGCATGCCAAAAGCACTATGGTTCATATTTCAGTAAACACTATCCTGTAATACTTTTTCGTTGGAAATGGCAATTTATCCTTTTACCAGAATCCAAGCCAGGATTTTATCTACATGTATATCTGTGTCAGATTCACACAGAATATGAATCTTTTCAGACTCAGCTTGGAGCTATTGTCTTCATCTGCAGGAGATTAGGTTTGCTTATTTGTTGTGCTTTTATCTCAAAAGATTTCTGTGTTTATAGACAAGGAAGAACTGGTTGGGATGTGAAGGCTGGGAGCAGACTTGAATGCTGTGATCATGGAATGGTGAAGTTTGGGATCCCGAGAGGAGAGGGCCAGGGAAATGACAGGATCACAACCCTAGACTTCAGAATAACATATTTTTGACTGTTCATAGAATTGCTTGGAAGAATATCGTGGGATACTGCCGAGGAGGGGAGGAGGAGGGGAGGGGAGGGGATGGGAGAGGAGAGGAGAGGGAGATTGGAGAGTCAGTTAATTTTCAAGAATCACCTTCTCCAAGTTCAAGACTTGCTGATCTGTTTTAGTAGGAGGTCATGCAAAGGTGGCCGGACCCCCTGTGATGATCAAGGAACTTCTGGCAAAACTGGAGTATAAAAAGAAGGTGTACAAGAGGTGCAGGCAGGGACAAGTGGCCCAGGATAAACAGAATTTTTCAAAGTGTGCAGGGACAGACTTGGGAAAGTCAATTCAGAGTTTAATCTGGCAAGGGACATAAAGGGCAACAAAGAGGATTTCTTCAGGCATAGCAGCAGCACAAGGAAGACCCCAGAAAACGTGGCACAGCTGCTGAATTGGTCAGAGGACCTTGTGACAAAGAACATGCAATACCTTATTTTCCTTGGTCTTTGCTAGTGTGATTTACTTTCACAAACCAACAGTCTCTGGGGGATCTGTGTCTGTCATCAGTCAGTGGCTGGTAAGCAATTGCATTGGATTTGATTTCCCATTCCTCCCATGGGAAAGTCTGATGCAAGCACAGACTAGTCAGAAATCTGTCCAGTGACAGGACAAGAGATGATGCACACAAACTGAAATACAGGAGATATCATTTAAGCTTAGGGAAAAAAGTTTTTAGAGTGCATGTGGTCAGACACTGGAACAGGCTGCCCAGGAAGATTGTAGAGTCTCCATTAGTGGAGATATTTAAAACTTGACTGGACACAGTCCTCATCAACCTGCTATAGCTGACCTTAATGATCTCCAGAGGTCCTTTCAATCTCACCATGACCTACAAGGTGTGACATACTGCTACATATGCTCCTCCATGTTCATGGGTAAGGATCACATCAGCTTATTTCTTGTGGGGAACAGTTCTTCATGGTGACTTGTCACATGGAATTACCCTGAGAATCTGCTGTCACTTTGTGCAAGGTTCTGCACGAAATTTGTAACTTCAATTTTTCCTGCCATGAAGAAAGTACAGCCTAAATATGGAGTTAAAACAGGTGCACACAAGACATTGTAATGGTGAGAATATTGATAACAATGTAAGAGTCACAAACACCTTCTTATTTAGTACCAGGCATCAGAGCAGAGAAGCTTGGGGATTATTGATTAAGAAGGCTTCATAAATGTTTAATTGTCCCCTCCTTCTGTATATGAAAAAGTGATACCATCATAATCTGCATAAATTGCTATTTGTTTTATAACAAAGTTTTTATCTAAAAAGCAGTATGATTACAGTTGTGCTCTTTCAACAGGATGTATATTCCTTTAGTTTTCAAAAGTATAACAAAATAGAGTTTTTAAACATCTGTTTATAGCAGTTGGGGGAGCTGTGTAAATCTTTAATATTGTATGCTTGTTCTCTGGTCTTCTGTCATCATCCATAATTTAAAGCAACTAAATCCTGGATTTAGAAAGGTTCACCATTTAGCTAGATCCAGAAGTAACAGACAGCATGCTTGTTTTTTCCTTAGGGTGTTAAGAAAGGAGCTTGGAACTTTGATGATGTGATGAGATACAAGGATATTTTAAGAAATGTGGAAGGGCCACTAGATACATCAGGTGTAGCACCACAGCCTTAGGCTCTCCTCTGTGGCCAGCAGCTGTGAACTTCAGCAGAATATTCAATGGAGAGTAAAATTTAATTAGAAGTGAATTGTGCCAGGATCTTCTGCCTTCGTTCTAAAGATGTTAAGACTTGACAGCACCTCTGTCCACTCAGGGTGAAATTTATTGAGACTTCACTATCATATATCAACTTTGTGGAATTAAAAGTAGTCAAGTAAAATGCTAGTAAAGAAAGCATCTAACGATTAAGGTTTAAAAATGTCAGCCTTCAATTCTTGCACCTTTACCAGAAGTACAATTTTGTAGAGCGGTCAAGAGTTATGTAGGCAATTGCAGTTTTGTACTGCAATAAAAAGGGGCTGCTGCCTTATATCATTTGCCCTTACTTAATAAAAACTTTATTTTTTTTTTTTTAATTAGAAGAGCAAATGACCATGTTAAGAGACAAATTTCTTTAATTAGGGTTCTGTAACTTGTATTTTCTTTCCACTGAAGGTTTAAATCAAAGGCAGAAGAACAGAACGCAGGACAACAATGTGTTACTTAAATCTGCTTGGAAGTAAAATTTTGTGTCTCAGTGAGAATTAGGAGATTCTTCCAGGATTAAAATGCTCTAGTACATTTCTTGAGATTGAAGATCTAATTAACACTTAGTATTTTGAATATACTGAGAAAATGGTTTATTTAGAAGATCCTCAGATGTATCACAAAATGAGAAATTTAAGGGGCCCAGGTCTCTCCAGAAGCAAGATGATAAAAAAAATAAAATTGGAAGCTAAAAACCAGTTTTAAAACTAGTTTAGATTACAGGTTAAATTAAGTTTAAATTAAAACTAAGCATAACATTCTGACCGGAAGGGAACATCATAGGTTTATATAAATTACCCAAGGGCTGTATCTCAGAAAGACTTCCTTAGAAATCATGGTTATCAGTAGGTAGTTTCTTACCAGCATGACACTAATATTTTTAGTTTACTTACAGGGAATTGATGATGGTTCTATATACACTGTGAGCACAGCTGATACCAGTGTAGTTTTGGGGTATGTATGCAAATCTTCCGATTCTCCTGCATTCTTTACCAGATTACTCCATTTCTCTACTTCAAGCTGATCAGCTCATATTTTTTGTACCACTGATATCCACTGTATCCTTCCTCCACAGCCATGATTCAGAGGCCAAGGTGTATCTCAGTGGCTTATAGATTACATAGAACTGCAGTCTGTTGTTCATTTGCTTCTGATGTGGGGGGTCTTGAAATGGAAGAGAAAGTACTCAGCCATGCTGTGGCTGAGGTCTCACACTTAGCAGGGCCATGTATATGGAGGGCTGCCAACGCCCACACATACAGAGGGAGCCCAATGCACCCTTTGGGAAAGGGAGTTGTCTTGCACGTGCTGTGTGCATGGTCCTAAACAGATGTGATGCAAGTCTTGCATAATTTTGGCCCTGATGTTATTGCAGCAAACTGAAAAATGTCCACCCTGCTTTATTATAAAACTTGGTGTTTTCTTTGATAATTGCTGTACAGTTACTAATTTTAATAAAATGCAGATAAAGATTTTGGGGTATGATATATTTCTGGTCTGATGTAAGTTATGCATGAATAAACTCTATCTTGCCCACATCATAAATGGGCGGTGTACTGGCTTCCTCTCAAACAACACCATTATCAGTATCTCCATGTTTTCTTGTTTGCAGTGCTTACAAAGAGCCACAGATGTACTAATCTTCACTAAGCAGTGTATTTAAGATGTTTCCAAAATCTAGAGGTAATACAAGATGAAATACATAAATTCTGAGAATTCCTCCTTGATTATTCATGGAACTTGAAAATGGCATTGACAATCAGCTGGTCGTATGCAGTGTAAGTACAATGGGAATCAGCCACTGGCATGAAGAACGTGGTGTCATTGAGAAGTGATGTAACTTCTGGCAGGTTATAGTTATAATTTATAGGAACCTTGTAATGAGGTAAACATGTTCTGACGCTTTTTAAGTATTCAGTTACCTGAGGGAGGGAGATTAAACTATGCACATTACAGTGTGCATATATATGTGTGTGTTTGTGTGTGTGTGTGTGTGTGTGTATGTTTTCATCTGAAGGGATGGATAGCCAGGGATTAGAGTTCATCAAATGTCTACTGAAGCATTAAAGGTTGCACCTATATCAATGCAGTAGCATTGAGAGTGCACAAGGTTTGCAAGACATCCGTACGTCCTGTTTGCCTGGCATGGCTTGGCTGAGGGTCATCTCTCTCAAGCAGCTATCAGGCACAGTTTGGAGGTCAGCACGGGCTGTGGTCCCCTTCCACAATCAGTCTGGATTTTGCATTTCTGTGCTGGAAATAAGGAGTTTTATTTGGGCATTTTTTGTGCAAGGTGTCCTGAAACAGATCGCCTATGCATCAGAGTACAGAATCTGGTCCTTTGAGCATACATAGCCAGCAACAGCAGCATGGATCTGTTCAGGTGGAAGCAGGACTGTGGGATGTGAACTGGAGGACTGCCTGTTCTGCAGTAATTAAGCATCACATACCATAAATCCTGGTAAGTGCAAACTGTACTGCAGAATGAGTTTACTCCTGTCCAAAAAGTGTTAAATATTGTAACGTTAAGGCTGTGAATGACAGTTTCATAGATTGAGCTGATGTGCACATTGCAAATATGCTGAACACATCAGGCCCTGTAGAAAAATATGCTGATTATTTTAGTCCCAGGTGGCCAACTTGCAGCTGTTCAGCCTCAGAGATACTTCTTAGGCAGGCCTGCTGCTTCTTGACAGTCCCAAGTGTGTCATTTCCCTGCCAGCTGTGTGCAGGGAGGATGGCTCCTAAATCCTGAATTGTACAGTGGTCTCAGCTGAGGTTTCTAGTTACACTGATGCTGGTAGTGCTAGATATTGTAGCCCAGGATACAGGTGTCTCCTCTCAGTTCTGAATGTAGGAAACACAGGTTTCCATGCTTCTTGTTTTTGTAGAAGGAGAAAACCATGGTGGATGAAGTATGGTCATTTTAGTTGAAGAAATGCATCTGAATGGTCTGTTGGCTCATTCACTATTCTCTTTCATGCATTCTTAGTAGCTATATTTTAGATGAATAAATTATATTTGCCCAGAACTTGTCTCTGGAATAGAGCCAAACTGACATGGTGTGGCTTATTTATTGTATTAAACATATAAGAAAGATATTAAAATATTAGAGAGCATCCAAAGGAGGTCCAGAAAGATGGTGAAGGGCCTTGAGGGAAAGCTGCATGAGGAGTGGCCGAGGTCAATTTTTCTGTTCAGTCTGGGGAAGAGGAGACTGAGCAGAGACGTCATTGCAGTCTACAGTTTCCACTCCTTCAGTTTTGAATACTGCATTACTCCTCATTCTATCACTACAGATTCTGCTGAAGAGTCTCTCTCTGACTCTCCTGTAGGCCCCCTTTAGAAACTGGAGGTCTCTCACTGGTCAGGTTTGTGCCTAAAGGTGTAACGAAACTCTCCTTTGGTAAACCCTGTTTCATTGATAAGACTTATTCCAGAAAAACTTGGTTCTGTAGGATTCATATGCAGAAAAAAAAAACTTTACTTAAATTTAATCTTCCTCTCCCCTCCTAACCCTGAAAACAAAAGCAAAGTTTCAATTCCTTTCATTAAATAAAAAAAAATCACATTTCATGAAAGGAAATAAAACTTTGAAATCAGAGAAAAAAGTGAAACAAACACACTGGAAAGAAAATATGATGAAATCAAATGCAAGTAAAAAAATTAAGGAAAATTTAGAAATGAAGTTAATAAAATGAAATGGACTGGGATGAAATGAGGTGCAATGAAAAGGACCAAAACTTGCCAAAATTTTATGCTTTGAAATATTGAAATCTGGGAATGAAGTCAAATGAAGAGACAGGAGAAGGAATTGATGAAATAAAATGCTAAGGGAAAAAAAAAAAAGGCAAAATGAAGTGAAAACAGTAAAAGGGGATGGGATGACATGAAGTGCAGTGAAATTGACCAAACCTTGCTGGATTGATACTCATTGAAATGGCAAGATTTCATTTTCTTTCATGAAATGGAGAATTTCCCTTCATGAAAGGAAATAAAATCTTGAAATCAGAGAACAAAGTGAAACAAAAACACTGGAATGGACATACGATGCAATCAAATACAAGTTTTAAAAAAAAAAGAAAATTCAGAAATGGAGTGAATAGAATGACATGGACAGGGATGAAATGAGGTGCAGTGAAAAGGACCGAACAACAATATGTTCCCAAGCTGATTTTGTGAAGTTTCCCCACCTTGGTGTTAAGTCCTATGCTAACTTTATATATCACTGCCACAATTATCTCTGGCTCTGCTCATCTTGTTTGTTGAGTGTTATCACAGCTGAAAAAAGGAGATTAATAAAATATCCCCCCATACTGACAGGGCTTCTCAGAGTGAGTCAAACTCCACATTAATGAAACTTCTGTATGGATTTTAGATTTCAACAACTATAGTGAGACAGAGATAAGTAGAGAAAATGAGGGGTGTTGGAAGATTAAAATGATGTCAAAGACAAATATGAAGGGCAAATATTAAATACACATCTCAATTTTATATCTCGTGACAGAATTATGAAGTGTTTTAAAAATTTCCAAATTAATTTACTTTCATGAACTCTGAAAATCCCTGAGCTGAAACAAAATAGGTCAAAATTCAGAAAGTCACTTTCCTGTAAGGGGCAAATTTGACCAGGTTTGAGCCAATGGTAGTGTCTATAGTGTTCTCCAAAATGTCAAGGCCATTTTTAGGCTAACAGAAGTACTTATCCTCTTTGTCTGCTCATAAAAGAGCATTTGATTGTGCTCAATGCAGAGTGCCTCAATTTTTTGTGAGCCTCCAGCAACTCTGTAAGTCCTTGCATTGACATGGCCTGGCACAAAGTTGATCAGGCATCGTGTTTTGAGATAACCTGCTTGGACAGGCTACTTTAATGAGAAAATACAGATCAGACATGCTAGGACTGCCCTTGAATTCAAAACATAACCAACTGGACTTCTGTAAGACCTTTGACATAGTCCTCCAAAACATCCACGTCTCTAAGTTAAGGAGATATGGATTTGATGCTGGTAGAATAGCAGAGAAATCGTGCATTGATGGGATTAGAAAGAGGGTCTCAGAGATTTGTTATGTAGCCTTGAGACACAGAATCTTTTGGAGAATTGGTCAGTACTAGATTTGGATTCCATACCCTACCTTCAGTGATGTGTAGGAGTTTTATTCAATGTAACTTGAATGCAAACATTAACCAAACCCCAGAAACAGAAAGGCAGTAGTGTCTAAGTGTATCTTTGAGGTTAGAAATGCAAAGGTCATGAATACATAGATTCCGTTACGTAATCAAGATGTGTTTAACATTCAGATTCTCTCTGTTCAGCCAAAGGATTGAGAGAGGCTTGGCAGAACGGTGCTTATACAAGTGGCTAAAATGCAGGAGTAATTTCCACACTTGTTTCCAGAAGCATACAAAATTACAATATAAGAGAAATAAATGCTTAAACATTTCTAGATTACAATCTGAAGAGTAGGCAAATTGTTTTGCTACAGTGAAAACCTTTTAATTAATTTGGAGCTACTTTTCAATTTATGATTGTTGCAAATATTTTCTTGTCAAAAACACATGGTCAGGAGAAGAACAACTTAAAATAAAGCCAGTCCTCAGCAAGCATTGAATTATTTAGAGACTTTATTAGCACTACTAGTATTAAGCCTTGCCTTCTTCTTCAGCTAATTTAAAATAATAGCAAAAACCACCACCACCACCAAGATATAGTGGGGTCTTGGCAGGCAGAAGGGTGCCTTATTATTGTACTCCTACTCGTTCATTGAGTGACCCCACATCATTCCATTCTGACATATAAACCTTTAATATATAGTTATTGTGATTTATATTCCAATATAGAAGACAAAGGCATCTACAACTTAATCTGAAAAAGTAGAAATTCAAGACAGGAATTTCATAAATTGTACCTGGTGATTTTAGAGGACACAGAAAGCTCATAGCTGTATAGTCATGCTCTCTTCTTTTTTTAATACAGACCTCAGAAACATTGTGCTATGGTGTGTAGTCCTGTATCTCCATATACAACAAAAAGCTTCTGAAAACACTATAATATAATCTTCATTCAGGAAGGAGTATTGTATTCCAGATTAGACAGCAAGCAAAAGGTTATCCTAACTATTGTTAAACCTTTCACAGAATCACAGAATATCCTGAGTTGGAGGGGACCCACAAAGGTCATTGAAGTCCAGCTTCTGGCTCTGCACAGGACAATCCCAAGAGTCACACCCTGTGCCTGAGAGCATTGTCTAAACGCTTCTAGAACTCTGTCAGGCTTTGTGTTGTGACCACTTCCCTGGGGAACCTGTTCCAACCACCCTCTGGGTGAAGAACCTTTTCATAATATCCAGCTTAAACCTCCCCTCTCCTCCCATCTTCTCGAGGCTGAACAAGGCAAGTCACCTCAGCTACTCCTCATGTGGTTTCCACTTTAGACCCATCACCATCTTTGTAGCCCTCCTTTGGACATTCTCTAATAACTTTATGTCCTTCTTATGTCGTGATGCCCAAAACTAAACACAGGACTCAAGAGAAGTTGTTATACCTGCATGTAAGTTGTCTGAAAGTCCTTTTTCTCTATTTTGTAAAGAATCTGTTTTTCGTTTATAGATATAAAAGCAAGCAGCACATTCTTAATGACCTACTGCTTGAGGGTGATCCTTCAATATGCAGTGTAACACTATTCTGGCAGAGGCTGTTAAAGT
This sequence comes from Aleadryas rufinucha, assembly GCA_013397815.1. Classification (NCBI taxonomy): domain Eukaryota; kingdom Metazoa; phylum Chordata; class Aves; order Passeriformes; genus Aleadryas; species Aleadryas rufinucha. The sequence goes on along the minus strand of VZTH01013912.1, from coordinate 107,535 downwards.
GTTGCTCGTTCTTCCCTAGTGGAAATTTATTCAAAGAAAATAAACATTTATCATTAGTGGGCTTCTGCTCCCATTTCATCCTGCTAATGAATCCCTTCTACAAGGATTAGATGTTGATTAGATATAATGGCTGTTAATGATCTTATCTACTAAATTAAGGCAGATGTTAAGGGATTTATACTTAAAAATACCTCATGTGGTAAATCTCAGGAGTGTGCAGAAGAAAGGCAACACTGTCTGCATTCATAGTGATAACAAATTAACCATGACCTGAAGAGGTCAGGAAGTGTTCATATTATTCGATTAGAAAAGGTACAAGCAAAATTCCTACTTCCATATGAGCATTTTTGTAGACAATAGAATGAACAAAAAATTTCTCAAAAGACTCTAAACCCAAAAGTAATTTTAAAAATGTCATTTGTCTGTAAGCTGTGAAACTGATTCCTGTTAGAGGAACTCAGTCTTGCCTAGTGAGAGGGACCAATCTGATTTTTATATATGCCTCAACATATGTTATACATGAGGTGAAAAATTACTCTAGGGGCTGTACATGTCCTGAGAGCCCTGTCCCCGGGGAGGCTTTGTCTGGCAGCCGATCAGGGGAGAGAAAGCTTCCGTGATTGGGCTGCAAGTGACACCCCACTCGTTGGTGGGGCAGATCCCTGGATGCCCAGGAAAAAAATGCCTGGGAGATTGGATGCCAGAGACATGGTGCTTGCCGCCGCTCGGAAATAGTGCCCAGCCGGTCACAAGAGCTGCGTAGGCTCACCACAGCTCACAGCATGCACGCTCCATCTGCCAAACAGTCACCTATGGGGCACCATGGGGTACAGTGGTAATGTCCCTGTCTTCTGTTTCTCTCTCCATCTCTTTTTCTCTCTCCACTCCTTTTTCTATCCCCGTTCACTAGGAACACTTATCTTTTTTTATCAATAAACAGTTCTCAGACATAATATTGCCACGTTCATGCTTTATTTTCATCCAAGAAATCTATCAAAAAGAATCCTCCCTGACTCCCCTTTTACAGCGGGATGGAACACCTGGGTTACACTATAATGAAATCCCAGCTTTTTTTCCCTTACTATTAGAAGCTAGTAAGAAGTAATTTTTAGTGTAGTGATCTTACTGGACTGGGTAGTAGTAAATTCCAGGAAAATAAGCAAATAGCTCCTTTGTGAATGAGAGCAGGGCTATAAAACAAAAATGAGAGAATGAAACTCACTGGCTGAACATGTGAGTGAAAAAGAGATGTACATGATAAGGGCACACTTGAGGAATAACCTGTGAAACAGTCCCCTAGGAAGAGGATGAAAGTTGCATCACTGCCAGATCAACTAAATATGTTTTATGCTTATGTGGATCTCGGTTTTTAATTTTTCTTTTAGTAATGCCAATGTTTATAGTATTAGAGGTATCTACAGGGAAGGATAAAGCATTCTAAGGTCTTTGACTTGATGGAATGCTCAAGGTTGGCTATTTAGCAAGAGAATTCCTGGATTATGGCCCTCTTGGTTGAATTTAATATTCTTTCCGTAGTTTTATAATAATTTGAGTATCAAAATATGCTCTTTGGGAGACCCTTCCATTATTGCCTTTTAATGGCCAAGATCCTCTGAGTCCTCCTTTAAGACAGCAAAATATTCTATCACGCTCAGTATTACAAGCAAGCTGGCATTCATGCTCTTATTTTTTGGCTCATATGTTTAATTCTGTAAAGCTCTGATGTGATTATTAAGAATAAGAGTCATTGATAAAATTGCATTGATGGGTGAAATTTATCTTGTACAGAATGGCAGCATGAGGCCAAGCTAAGATGTATGTGGGATATTAGTCTCTGATGGTTCTCTAATAAGAAAGAATTTAATTAACAATAAATTTAATTATTTTATTTTGATATGCAGGGTTTTGTGGACTTTCCTGAGCTTTTCAGCATAGCTGAGAATCTAGGGGATGAAATGGGGGTCAGATTTTTAAAAGCAGCTAATAATTTNGATTCCCCAATGAGGGGCTGAGCGAACCCCCTTCCCCGAGGAACTTTCCCCTGTATCTTAGTTTACAAAATGTGTTCCAGAGAAGACCTTGGTGTCTAAGGCTTCTGTTTGTTCTCCTGGCTTAACAGAATACTGGGTCTGTGCTAGTTATCAAGCCTATGGACTTAAAATATGTGGGCTAAAAAGCACTTTAGAATACATAAAAGCTAAATAAAAGAGTATATAAAAAGGAGTATACAAAAAGGCAAAAAATCATCATGGCATCAATACTGGTTGTCAGAGGCATGTGGGGGTGCACATGTGCCACTTGCAGGCGGCAGCTAGGAGAAGATGGGTGATTGAAGTAGTGTTCAAGAAGGCTTTGGATAATGTTCTTAGATAAGCAGTTTTACTCTTAGATTGCACTGGGTAGAGTCAGAATTTGGACTCAGTGATTCTCTTGGATCACTTCCAGCTCAGTGTATTCTACGATTCTATTGCTATTTATGCACTTAGAAGTAACTTAAGTAGCTTCTCAGTTCCAATGACCAGAAACTAGAGCTGCAAACCTTCACACTGGAAAAAAAAGATAATATAACTGACAGTAAATAATAATGGGAAAGTGTTATCACAGGACGTTTTCCATTCGCCATCACTTAAAACACTTAAATAGAGATTAGCTTTATTTTTATGCAAATAAAAGAAAAAATCATTGAATATTAATATAATATCAGGCAGAAACTTGGTTATTGTTGGACTTAAACTGTGTAATATTTCTAGGAGGATTGGCAAGGGCAGGAAATTCCATCAGTGTTGTCACATGTTCAATTTTTAATAAATGTTCTTTCAGAAGAATAGCATCAGCGTTTTATCACTCATCATTTTCATGACTGAAAATACAGAGTTTTAATAGCAAACTTGTAAACAATAAATTAGTGTTTGATATACAGCCAAAAGAAGAAGAATTCAAACTTCAAAGAAACACCATTTCAACTACAGCAGTACATTCTCAGGTGCTTCTAATCTACAGTTGTTTGGACCAGTTTTTCATCTCTGTCCAACAGAGGTGTTAAAGATGTATCAGATTATTAAATTCACCAATCTGGCAGACATTTAAGAGATATATTGATTACTAAACCAGTTACAAGATGATACTTAAAAGTCCCAGAAATAGTGAGCTACACAGCATTCTGAATTTCAGTGGAAGTGTGGGATCATAAAATTTACCCTCAGTTAGATGCAAACTACCTTTTTTATGTCAAGAAGTCATATTCTTTAAAGAGTAATAGCGAAGAGCAGATAGCATTTATGTCCAAATGAAGTCACAATCATTTTCATGGCATCTACCTGTTTACAGTTCTGATTTCTGTCAAACAGAAATTGGCAGGAAAAGAATCGCCAGATGTTTTTCATGCAAATTTTCTGCTGGGTAACAGGATGAGAATTTTACTTTTCGGTCCCCATAGAACTGTTTGTTACTAAACTTCATAGTTTCAACTCCTATTCTACTAGATTATGAAACTGTGAAAAGCAGAAAGTAACTGTCAAGTAAGGCAAAGGATGGACACTGAAAATGTGGGTGTCAATTGGCTGCTGACTTGTTTGATTAGACCTGTAGATTTTTACTTCATGCTTGGTTGCTCAACCCCCAACCCCCTAGACAAACCCAAACCACATCAAAGTGTGTTATGATGAAAAACTGTACAAAAGCTGGATCTTCCTGTACATCTAGATCAGGTTTTAGCAACCAGCTACTGATTCTGGCACATTTATTTTTCAGTGGCGAGGGACCATGTAAGAAAAATGCACCATTAAAATAAAAGCAGGATGAACTAATAACTGGTTCCAAATATATTAAAGACAAGAAGGTGGTTTGAAGAAATCAGCATGAGTTTATGAAGGGGAAATACTTGGCCAAGCTGATAGCCCTCTACGATGAGATTACAAACTCAGCAGATATCCTTATCTTGACTTTAGCAAGGCTTTTCACCCTGTGTCCCACAACATTCTCATCAAGAAACTAAAGAAATGTGGACTAGAGAAGTGGACTCTGAAGCAGTTCAGAAGGTGGCTGAACTGCCAAGCCTGAAGGGTTGTGAACAGCAGCCACTAGTGGTGTACACCAGCAGTCAACACTGGAACTGATATCGTTTAGCGCATTCCTTAATGGTGAGGATGTCAGGATGGAGCATATGCTAGAAAGTTTGCATGTGATCTGAAACTGAGAGGAGTGGTTGATAGACCAGGTGGTTGTGCTGCCATTCAGAAAAACCTCAGCAGACTGGAGAAATGGTCTGACAGGACCATCATGGTGCTCAGCAAAGGGAAATGCCAAGTTCTGCCCCTGGGGAGAGTCAACCCCATGCACCAAGACAGGCTGGGGACTGAACAACAGGAAAACAGCTTTGTANTTTTTTTTTTTTTTGTGGATTTTTGGAGGGGAAAAAGAGATTCTGATATAAAATTTGAGACACCTTCAAAGCAACTCTTTTTCGGAAAGCTTTGAGAATTTAATTATTGAAACTCAGATACCTGGGAAAATGGTGTCCAGGTGAGTTCCCAAAGACTCTAGCATTTCTTGAGAACCTAGATGTAGACTCTTGAGCCTTGTGTTCAAAATTCAGAGGCTCCCTCAACTGGGTTTTAAATGTTGCTGTGAGGAGCCAATTTAATTTTGATTTCTGTCTCAATACTGATGATATCTTTGGTCTTAAAACCAAGAACCAAACACGATTAGAAGGGAAAAAGGGGTTTTACCTTGGTATTTATTTTAAGGATCCTTGGTGCACCCCGTCTGGGTGGAACACACTGGAATGCACATCAAAAAATGCCACCCACAATAGTTCGGGTATAACATTACAGGCCTTGCCAATTAGCATATCTATCAAAGATTCCCCAATGAGGGGCTGAGCGAACCCCCTTCCCCGAGGAACTTTCCCCTGTATCTTAGTTTACAAAATGTGTTCCAGAGAAGACCTTGGTGTCTAAGGCTTCTGTTTGTTCTCCTGGCTTAACAGAATACTGGGTCTGTGCTAGTTATCAAGCCTATGGACTTAAAATATGTGGGCTAAAAAGCACTTTAGAATACATAAAAGCTAAATAAAAGAGTATATAAAAAGGAGTATACAAAAAGGCAAAAAATCATCATGGCATCAATACTGGTTGTCAGAGGCATGTGGGGGTGCACATGTGCCACTTGCAGGCGGCAGCTAGGAGAAGATGGGTGATTGAAGTAGTGTTCAAGAAGGCTTTGGATAATGTTCTTAGATAAGCAGTTTTACTCTTAGATTGCACTGGGTAGAGTCAGAATTTGGACTCAGTGATTCTCTTGGATCACTTCCAGCTCAGTGTATTCTACGATTCTATTGCTATTTATGCACTTAGAAGTAACTTAAGTAGCTTCTCAGTTCCAATGACCAGAAACTAGAGCTGCAAACCTTCACACTGGAAAAAAAAGATAATATAACTGACAGTAAATAATAATGGGAAAGTGTTATCACAGGACGTTTTCCATTCGCCATCACTTAAAACACTTAAATAGAGATTAGCTTTATTTTTATGCAAATAAAAGAAAAAATCATTGAATATTAATATAATATCAGGCAGAAACTTGGTTATTGTTGGACTTAAACTGTGTAATATTTCTAGGAGGATTGGCAAGGGCAGGAAATTCCATCAGTGTTGTCACATGTTCAATTTTTAATAAATGTTCTTTCAGAAGAATAGCATCAGCGTTTTATCACTCATCATTTTCATGACTGAAAATACAGAGTTTTAATAGCAAACTTGTAAACAATAAATTAGTGTTTGATATACAGCCAAAAGAAGAAGAATTCAAACTTCAAAGAAACACCATTTCAACTACAGCAGTACATTCTCAGGTGCTTCTAATCTACAGTTGTTTGGACCAGTTTTTCATCTCTGTCCAACAGAGGTGTTAAAGATGTATCAGATTATTAAATTCACCAATCTGGCAGACATTTAAGAGATATATTGATTACTAAACCAGTTACAAGATGATACTTAAAAGTCCCAGAAATAGTGAGCTACACAGCATTCTGAATTTCAGTGGAAGTGTGGGATCATAAAATTTACCCTCAGTTAGATGCAAACTACCTTTTTTATGTCAAGAAGTCATATTCTTTAAAGAGTAATAGCGAAGAGCAGATAGCATTTATGTCCAAATGAAGTCACAATCATTTTCATGGCATCTACCTGTTTACAGTTCTGATTTCTGTCAAACAGAAATTGGCAGGAAAAGAATCGCCAGATGTTTTTCATGCAAATTTTCTGCTGGGTAACAGGATGAGAATTTTACTTTTCGGTCCCCATAGAACTGTTTGTTACTAAACTTCATAGTTTCAACTCCTATTCTACTAGATTATGAAACTGTGAAAAGCAGAAAGTAACTGTCAAGTAAGGCAAAGGATGGACACTGAAAATGTGGGTGTCAATTGGCTGCTGACTTGTTTGATTAGACCTGTAGATTTTTACTTCATGCTTGGTTGCTCAACCCCCAACCCCCTAGACAAACCCAAACCACATCAAAGTGTGTTATGATGAAAAACTGTACAAAAGCTGGATCTTCCTGTACATCTAGATCAGGTTTTAGCAACCAGCTACTGATTCTGGCACATTTATTTTTCAGTGGCGAGGGACCATGTAAGAAAAATGCACCATTAAAATAAAAGCAGGATGAACTAATAACTGGTTCCAAATATATTAAAGACAAGAAGGTGGTTTGAAGAAATCAGCATGAGTTTATGAAGGGGAAATACTTGGCCAAGCTGATAGCCCTCTACGATGAGATTACAAACTCAGCAGATATCCTTATCTTGACTTTAGCAAGGCTTTTCACCCTGTGTCCCACAACATTCTCATCAAGAAACTAAAGAAATGTGGACTAGAGAAGTGGACTCTGAAGCAGTTCAGAAGGTGGCTGAACTGCCAAGCCTGAAGGGTTGTGAACAGCAGCCACTAGTGGTGTACACCAGCAGTCAACACTGGAACTGATATCGTTTAGCGCATTCCTTAATGGTGAGGATGTCAGGATGGAGCATATGCTAGAAAGTTTGCATGTGATCTGAAACTGAGAGGAGTGGTTGATAGACCAGGTGGTTGTGCTGCCATTCAGAAAAACCTCAGCAGACTGGAGAAATGGTCTGACAGGACCATCATGGTGCTCAGCAAAGGGAAATGCCAAGTTCTGCCCCTGGGGAGAGTCAACCCCATGCACCAAGACAGGCTGGGGACTGAACAACAGGAAAACAGCTTTGTAGAGAAGGACCTTGGGGTTCTGGTGGACACCAAGCTTACCATGGGGCAGAAGACTGTACTTGCATCAAAGAAAGCCAAGAGAATCCTGGCCTTTGTTAGGAAGACTGTTGACAGGCAGGCAGAGACACCTGACCCCTTCCCTATGCTCATTCCTGAGGTACTGTGTCCTTTTTGAAGCACCCAATGCAACAGAGACTGGATCACTTCAGAGAAGGGCCATGAAGACAATTAAGGGATTGCAGCATTTTTTCGAGGACAAGAAGATGAGAGCTGAGACTGTTTAGCCTGGAGAAAAGAAGGCTTATGGAGGAGCTTATCACTGTGTATTCATATATCTGGTATTCATATACTAGATACTAGAGAGTAAAGATGGAGCCACACTCCTCTCAGTGGCATCCAGTGGAAGTACAGGAGGCAATAGGAATGAGGTGAAATACGGTCAATTCCATTTAAACACTTCCAAGTCTGTAATTCATTGAGCTGCCTTCCTGAAGTGATTGCATTTATGCAGTGATAACAGGAATTTTAAATAAGAAAATTAAATGCCTAATTTTTGGACCACAGGATAAAATGCACTCTATATAAATGAGCAGTCTTCCTCAAACTCATGTAATGATAATAAAACTATCTATCTACTTTTCTGTGTCATGATCTTGCTTATGCCTGATAGCACATGTACAACACACACAGAAATAGTGAAACCTCCCTAAGGCATTAACCACTAAGGTACTGCCTCTTTGCATCAAGGAAAGTGTTACTAGAGGAGCATTAGTTCAAGAAAAGTGAGTTCTTGACTTCTCTTCCATAACTGTACTATGAGCATGGCTGCTCCCTGGTTTTGAGGGCCTAGTCATTTTTCCATGCATGTCAGAGGGAACTGCAGCCTTTTGAAAAATAATTCTGAACAACTATTGATGCCTTGGAGTGGCTACCTGAAAACAGAGACTAGACAAGATTAAGAGAATAAAAGCAGGTATTTATTGAAGGACCTTGAATGGCTACACCTTGGGCAGTCAAAAAGCTCCGAGAGGCTACATCCAAGATGGATGCTGCGTCACAGGTTTTTCACACTTTTGTAAGTTTCGTCCATCTGTGTATCAGGGTTAATTCTCCAATTACAATTTCAGGTAATGATGTCATTACCCCAAGTTTGTTTCTCCTCCCCAGAGGCTTAGTTTACATAGTTCGGGGCCTGGGACAACAAGGTGTCCTTGAGTCCAGGCCCAGAGAGGATTTGTTATGTCTAACAGTAGCTAACAAGCTCTGTGGAGTTTTAGAGTTACACACTAAACCAGTACAGGGTCTGAAAATATAAAAGCTAAATCCTAAGGCATCACTATGAGGTGGAGTTATTTATTTTTTTCCCTAGTGATCCCTAAAGTCTGCTAAGTCCTTAAATGGAAGTTCTTTTCTGTATATCTGAATAATTTTCTGGATGTTGTTCAGGTCAATATCAAACTATACATAATTGTAATCAACAGGAAAATGCAAATAAGAAACACTAATGTTCCATCATAAACCAGTAAAAACAATTCAGTATGTAACAGGCTGCCTTTAGCAGCAATTGCAGTACTTCAAAGTAAACACTGTGTAATAATGTGTAAAGATGTGTCCTTAGGCCTCAGAAATATGATCTATTATTAGTTATCAAAATCTTTAACAACTGTGCTGGTGTCAGTCAATAAAAATCATGTCAAAAATCCCAAGGTACTACTGACAGTGTTATCCAATATAATATTCTTCTGCTCTTAGTGTAGAAGAAATTTTAAAGTATTTGTTTTCCCAGCTGACAAGATACATAAATATGAAATTGAAACTGGAAAGTAGGAAGCAGCTGTTGATAGGAAGTAATATATGGCACGTGAATTGTGGTGCACACTTCAGTACAATTGTTTAAAATAAAACTGGCAGAAATAGAAGAAAATAAGATTTATGGTGCATCAGAGTTGAGAAATATTGGCTACACTGAAAGGAGCAATTTATTGTCTGTGGAACAATGCAGTGAAGATGTTACAAAGAGAGCTTAACCATAAGTGATTAGTTTACATAAAATAGCCTGATTTTGCTTATTAGGTTTCATTGAATTCCAAAGCATGTACAACAGCTTACTGTATTTAAATATATTCTGTTGTTAATTAGCTACTGAACCTGAATAGGAACACATTTTTGCTGTTAGCCTAACTAGAAAGAAGATTTTATTCTTTCTTTGGTACATGTTCACAGCTCCATTAAATTTCTATCAGAGTCATGATCTTCTTAGTCATGTCTTGCCAAAGGAAATAGTAGGCATATGCAGATTCATTGGCTAAGGGATATCTGTAACCTTGATGTAGGGACAGGCTGCTCTCACATAGGAGGGGACTTCATCCTCTCCCATATGCTGCAGTTTGTTTTAGTTTGAGAAAAAAAGATCTTTTTATCTGATCTTTATAAAAGATCAGACCTGGAGAATGACACATTGACTAGATCAAAATTTTATCAGAAATGGAAACACAAATGTCAGTGCCCCACTACAGATAAACAGATGACATTTTTTGGAGGTCCTGAGCATGTGTGGAGTTAATGGTTGAAGGTGTGCTAAAGTGTCTTAGGGTACTGGAATGGTCTAGTGAAAGGGAGTGGGATAGCCACCTGATGATCTTTAAGGTCCCTTCCAAGTCATTCTATGATTCTATGACTCTCTGAATTTGACCAGGAGTTTATATTCTATGGGGAAGTCATGGGTAAGCAATTGTGTTGGTGTTCAGTTTACCCCCCTACGGGGATCATAATTTCACAGATGCATCTGAATTCAAAGAACTGATTCCTACCTTTCTTGTGGATCTTCATGTCACCAATGAAGTTACATCTCCTTTTACAAGAAGAAATAAAAAGCAGCTCATATCAACCTTCATACTGATAGAGCACATGAACACTGCATAGCAGCTGGGGACAAGAAGAGTGCCAATTCTAGTTTCAGTACAGAGTAAGAAGTAAAATTCCAAATATGAATTTGCACAAAATACTTAGGCTTATTATCCACTTTTTCTTCACTTTGGGATACAAAGAATATAAATCAGCACTCAGCTTTTCTACAGATATATAGATTAGCTGCTGGTGAATTGATCTGGGGTGAGTTTCCTGTTGATATTATTAGATTGAGAAAGAAGTTTAGGGATGGCTGATGTTGTCTTTGGCAAGCAAGTATGACTCAACTCTCTTAAACCAAACACCTCTCTGAAGTGGAAGCTACAAAATGGTAGTAAATAGGATAGCAATACTAAACAGGGCTGTAGGTCAGGCTTAGCACTGTGCTGGTGTGGCTGTCTGGCTTCCTGGCAGCTCAAAACACTGGTCAAGGAAGTCGAACTTAAAACTTTAACCAAAGATATGCTTAAATATCATTGATCACAGGGATTTATTGATCCACTTCTGGAGTCTCACTGGCAGAAAAGAAGGCATGAATGGAAGCACAGACTGCCCATACATGGATTTTGGCACCTTGCAAAACTGTGTTGTGCAGACCTTGTAGATATAATCTGTCCTGGACTAGATGCTGTGACTCTTCCTTTGGAAACAAGCAGCCGTATCAATTGACTGTACAGAGCTTAGACCTCTCAAACCAGGACAACATAAGAGGTCTCTGTGCCCCAGAAGTGTTCCCATCCGAAATTTATTCTGCGATAAAATGGTGAGGCCCTTTGGGAGGTTTTTGCATTTGTAAATGTTGTCCAGAACTTTCTTTCTCACCTTCTCAAAGCATGTACCATGTGTCTTATGAGTGTTGGTTATACAAAAAGTTTGGTACTTGGATTGGAGGATCAGTAAGACTGAATACACTTGAAGCACTCAGAACAGTACATGTATTGCCAGTACTACTTTTTTTCATGTTTCCAAGTTCTCCTTGATAGCCATAGAGAGCCAAAGAAGGCTGTAGTCTGAGGGGGTCAGTTATCTCTGAAACTTAGCAATATTCTATTTCTCATGAGAATATTTTCACCAGAGAGGAAGAAGGGTTAAAGAGCCTAAGAAAATCAATAGGATGCTTGACAGGAAAGTTACGTTCTTTAGAAGATGCATAATTTATAGACCTTAATCCTCTGTAAATCTTTATTTCATTGATTTTTCTTCCACACCCTTTACAGTTTCTTTATATTTGCCTATCAGAAACCACACTTATAGGCATTATTACTGCAAAAATGAAGTAATAACTGAAAAGCTTGATTCCAGAATACCACTAATTAAGGGTAATATGCCTATATACCATTTCATAATTAACACCAAACATAAATAAACTGAACTTTTTCACAGCCACATGTAATGAAAAATCTTTCTTGAATTGTATTATTTTGTTTTCAGTGTTACAAAGACAAATATGTTGTGAAAACATAATCACATCTAGTATTCATCCTCTATTATTGGAAAATAGTGTGGCTTAATTGAGATGAAATATATACAGTTGATTGACCTCCATTTCACTTTAGTTTGTGGCTTCAGGTACTATTGAATCAGAATGAGACATATATAAAATAGGTTGCATATAATGTCTGCAAAAGTAGTACTGAGATTGATATATCAAGCTCTTAGAAGTTAGGATATTGAATAAGGTTTCTTGGCCAATTAATTTTGCCTTCTTTTCTCTATTCATTCTTGTACAACAATGGTATTTTTCTCCTAAAGATTCCTCCTTTATTCAATGCACAGGAATGGACAAGGCATTCTTGAAATATTACAGTTCATTAAGAGACAATCGTGCACCTAGACTGTGAAAAGGCAGGGGAGAGGACTAATGGGAAGCCATTATAAGAGAAGTGTTCCTGAGCTTAGCCATTGTGTGGGGACAAAAGTGATATAGAATTCAGTCATTGGTCGGTAGTGTCAGATGCTTGAGCAAGTCCCAAAGGATTCTGCACCTCCACAAAATACACCTGCATGCAGAAGAAATGAAGCCATAATAAATACAACAAATTTGACTTTGACAAATGTAAGGTAGTTATAACCTGTTAGAAACAGGTTCTTCTAAAAAGAAGTGCTAGGCTGTCTTAATAACAGAATAATGTGAATCTTGCTCCACATGCCATTATCTTTATGTCTCTTTTATTTCTACAGGTGCGGATAAAAACTAAAGCATCAGATAGTGAGGTTCCACAATTGTACAAACTGTAAGAGTACACTATTTACCCTGAAAAAACATGTCTGAGTACACATAAAGAAAAATGTATATAGTATGACTCTGGCTAATGAAGGAAGGTATTGATGGTCACCCTCAGATAAACTCTGCTCCAAAATGCTTAATCCTAGTTATTGCCCTTTTTGACTAAAAGAAGAAATAAGACCATAGTTTGTGTGAGAGCTACAAATAATGAAGTGTTATGTAAGGTTGTTGTCCTACTGCTTTGTTGTCCAATCAAATCTCCTGAGCACAAACACAATACCTAAAGTCTTTGAACTGTGGCATGTATGACCATCTGTGACCACAGATGCCCGAAGAAGCAGTTTTTGAGAGCCATCAGAGATCCAGAGCTTCTTGTCATGTAACTAACAGGAATGGAATAGTTAAGTATCTCCAAGGAAGATAAAAGATTTTCGTTTGCTTCTTTTTTTTTTTTTTTTAAATTTTATTTCATAGAAATTTGCTAATTGAAAGCTAATTTAAGGCAAAGGATTAGCAACATAATCTATCTCCTTCTATACAAATGTACAAATAAAGATACCTATAGGTACAGAATGAACAGAGATTTTGAAAAGTGAGCTGAGGTGTCTTGATTTGCAGTGCCACTTTTGTAGCACCCCGAAAAGAGAGCTTTCAAAAAATGCTGACCATTTTTCTTCCTCTAGTGGTTCCCTTCAAGGCATCTCTTGATAGGTCCACAGGGAGAAATACACTTTAAATCATTACTCACTCAAGAAATGTTGGTCATCATTCTTTTCTTGATTAAAGCCTCAAAACTGCATGTTGGACCTTAAAGATTTCTCTTTGTCCTCTTGGTTACTGAATTTATGTCAAAATTATATTATCAAACATTTCCCTGACAAAACAGGGTTTTGATCAATACAATGAATGTCAGATCTGCAATGCTAAGCTTAGGGCGATTTTTTTTTTCACTTAGTCCTTTTTTTTCCCCATAATATAAATGTATTTTTAATGAGTTTGTGTGGTGTTTTTTCTGTAAACTTTTTTGTGTTATTTATGTTCAGATTTCCCCCGAGTCAGGTTTTTTTTAGCACTGCCTATAAAGATTACTTCATTTTTGATTTATTCATGGCCACAGCAAAACCATCTCACTTATGGGAAATACACTTCTGAGGAAATAATTTACATTATAGAAATTAATGAATTGCACTGTAGGGTTTAACTTCATAAATTGCTAAATCGGCAAATGTTCAAAAGTGCCAGGCAGTACAGTTCTGTGCTACCTGACCGGAGATGCATTTTGCACTGCTTTTTACATATTCCCACATAATCTCATGTTTAGTTCCCCAAGATATTCTGCATCTGAGTTGTTCTGCTCATTCCCATGTGGCTTTGGGGAAGAAAACACAGCTAGATGTAGGTATTATAATTCCTATTATCTTTAGCTGAAAAAAGTTGGAATTGTGTCTTCTGGATTGTTTGACCTTTATATACAGACTGTGGAGAGGATTAATTATGTCAGGGAGTTACTAACAATAGCCAGTATATTGTCCAGACACCTGAACTTAGCAGTTTAAAAAGATATTTATCTTGAAGCCTCCCTTCTTTAGATGCAAGGCAGCTCTCTGCATTCTTATTTAAATGTGTTTTGCATAAAAGAGTCACTAGGCAAAAAGATACTCTTAGAAACAAGTATCAAACCACAGGATCCTTCCTCTGCTCTGGGAAGTAACTCAGTGCACATGGGAAAATTAAGAATAAGTCTACCTATATAACAATTAGCTCTGAGTAAATATCAGTGCTTTTTTTTTTTTTTTAAATTTTGAATTGTGATATAGTAGTAAGAGCTAAATAAATGCATCAACTCTGACATCGACCATGTCATAAATCCCGTGTCTTGTTTTTTTGATCCCACCTCCAAAATGACAAAATAGACCAAATAAAAGCATAGTCAGGAGAATACAGGTGAAAACCAGCTTCTGCTGAAAAAGAAAAGTACCCTGGAAATCTTTAGTCCTGAGATTTATGAAATTAGAAATAATGTGGAGATGGTATATTTCATCATACACAATACTAGAAGACATGATTAAAATATCAGGAAATGGGGATTGTGTTTGTTTGAGTTTTTGCTTATTTTATTTTTTATTTTATTTTTCACTGAGATGAAAAATAACTGAATTGTGTGATCATTTGAAGAAATTAACATCCACAAAGCTGGGAAATTGTTGGATAAGAAATAATAGATAGTACTGGTGGCAAGCAGGAAGACAGCATCTAGAATCACCTTGTACGTGTTTGATTTCTAATATTTCATAGAAGGAACTCTGCAGACACCAAGGGCAATGAAGAAGGAGGGAGAGGAGGTGCTCCAGGCAAAGATTCCCCTGCAGTCTGTGGAGAAGACCAGGCCATGGAGCAGATATCCATGCTACAGCCTGTGGATGACCCCATGCCAGAGCAGGTGGATGTGCTCTGCAGGAAGAAACACTGCCCTGGAGCACACTCTTGTGAGGAACTGTGAGGGACCCACATGGAAAGTCTTTTCTAGAAGAAATGCATTCCACAGAAGGGAACCACACTGGAGCACTAGGTGAAGAACTGTGGCCCCTGGGAAGCATCCATGTTGGAGAATTTTGTGTGGAACTGTATCCTGGAGCAGAGGAAGAGCTTGAAGAGGAAGGAGGGGCAGACATGAAGGATTATGAACTGCTTCAAATACCATTTCCCATCACCTTGGTCTGCTTGTGGGAAAGAGGTAGATGAACTCTCATCATTGGGGAGTGATGTTGAGCCTGAGAAGAAAGAAGGGGTGGGGTGAAGGTGTTTCTAGATTTTTCTTTTTTTCTTATTACCCACTCTCTTATTAATTGCAAATACAATCAATTCACCAACCTGAGCATGTTTTGCCCATAACAGGAACTGATGAGCGATCATCCTGTCCTTACCTCAACTCAGGAGTTTTTCTGCTATTTTCTCCCTCTGTCCTGTTCAGGAGGGCAAGTAATAGAGTGGCTTGGTGGGCAGCTGGCAGCCAGCTGAGGTCAACCCAACCACAGTAGTAAAGAACAATATTTCAGGGAAATCCTAGGTGACTACCATGAAAGATCTCTGCCAACGGTTTTAAGTTCAAGTCAACTTCATTGAACAAACTAATTCCAGAATATGGAAATTGTCTTATAATTGCAATGATATATGAATGCATGTATAAACTAATCAATTCTTATAAGAAAAGAAAAGCTATTAAGAAGTAGGTGACTTGAGATCTGTGGTATGGTCTCAGAAAGATGCTGCAAGATCATTTAATTGAATTCTAAAAAGCCTAAGTATATTCCTGTTGCATATTCTATTAATTTTATAATTTTGTCCATTTTTCTTGATCAAATTGGTACAATGTTGCCAATTTGGCATATGCTGACAATAGTTGCTTGTATTATAAATGTATTGTACTGGAATAGCTTAGAAAATCAATGATGATATTATATTAGCATACTACTAGCTGCTGACTCATGTCATGACAGCACAATGCTGCATATTTTTGTGTACATTAGGGTATTCTGTTTGGAACTGACTGCTATTAAGATGTCAAGCCTGAAAGATGTGGAGGTGTGTTTATTGGTATAAAAAATTAAATGCAGTAACATAAAATAGAAAATTTTCTAAATGGTTACTCATCCTCAATAGGAACGTCCCCTTACCAGTAGTCCCTACACTGGGCAATCCTTCAGGAAGGAAGGAAGGAAGGAAGAAAGAAAGGAAGAAAGAAAGGAAGGAAGGAAGAAAGGAAGAAAGAAAGGAAGAAAGAAGGAAAGAAAAAAGAAAAAAGAAAAAGAAAAGAAAGAAAGAAAAATAAAGGAAAAGAAAGAAAGATAAAGAAAGAAAGAAAGAGAAAGAAAGAAGGAAGGAAAGGAAGAAAGAAAGGGCAATATTAGTAAAAAGAGATTCCAAGAAAAGATATGGCTGCAGGGTCCATGTTCTGATTTCACAAGCATGTTTAACAGCAGCTTTCAAGTCCTTAAATCCATGTTTCTGGCAATGAAGTCCTTCCTTTTGGCTGTCGTTTTGGTAAGTCTAAGGTCCCCTTCCAACCATTTGAATGCCGATTCTAGCAAAATATAACAGGGAGCCTAACAAGGTCCATTAAACATAGTCCTTGACTATGGTTTTTGCTGCCAGACCCAAAATCCGAACATCTCAGGCACTGCAGTACTGAGCACCTTAAGGCTTGTAGCTCTTTGATGGATACTGACCTGTGAACCTTGTCTAGAACTTAATGAAGTTAAGGTCAACATGATCCCTGATTTCTGTGAGAACTGTTCTCATCTGAACAAGTGTATTACTGAAGACATTACAAAATACAATCAGGTGCAGTAAACCTTGCCTGTTTATAGATACGCCTTTTCAGCTTTTCTTCTGCACTTTTCTAGGTTCTGCTCTGCACACAGAGGAGAATTTATTTCAGTGAACTAGTTTCATACAAGTTTAACTTAAATGCTTCTTTAGCTTAAGTTATTGAATCTCTCTAATTCTCTCTAACAATTTGTATTGTTACCATCAAGGCAATCTTCTTATCAAGTTCAGTCCTTTAAAAAAAACCTAACAAGTGGATTATTGTTGGTGCCTATGGTTTTCCATCGTGACAAATTCTCTGTTCTATGCTATTTAAAATGGAATTGGGTGCAGTTCTGTTATGACAAATAACACCAATATATAGCATTACACGGGTTTTAAGGATGCAACCAAATTCTACCCAGCATGAGTAACATATTAGAGATTACTGCTTATTACAGCCAGTACCATTCAGAAAAATACCAGATCGGAGTACATTCTAGCCTGTGATTTATACATTGTAATACATGTTTAGAACAATTCAAATGAAGTCTATATTAGCATAAGAATTATAAGGTGGCAATATTCAGCTTGTGGAGAAAAAAAGATGTGAATAGGTGGTATTACATGTGTGCCTGTTCACTTTTAGGTATTATTGATTTTAGAAGATCAGGTCAAGATTAAGAAATATCCTGTAAAGACATTATGGTGGCATTAAAGTGACTTTTTTTTTGTCTCTGAGGTGGTAATTTTAAAAGGGAATTGTCTCTTTCATACACACATAGAATATTTGGAAGAGTCTTAAATATTTCAAAGCTACAAGTGCATGCCTTTTTGTAGATAAGTATTTCTGTCTTATTTCTACATCTATTTCATAAGCGAGACACAAAAAAGAAAATGTATTTGTTTTTTAAGGCATATATATATATTGAGGTTTCAGTCCACATTTATGTGTACAAATGAATGAAGCTTTGCTTTCAGAGTCATGGTTCTTTTTATCAGTAGTGTTCACCAAGTACTCCAACTTCTCAAGGACTGAAGCAGAAAATTTACACTAAAACTGGATTTCTCAGTTTTCCACTCTGGATCCTTTGGGTCAGTTTTCCAAACACCCATGTCCTCAGATCCTGTTTTGTGGTTGATGACTTTACAAAACCATTACAAATTAGATCTTTTGTGTTTCAGTTCTGCCACAAATGTCTGGATATCTGTAAAATACAAATGAGACCTTAACACCTATTTTAGCATTTAAATAATATTTTGAATACAAGAATTATCCTGGCTGATATACATAAGAGTTGTTCTGTTTCCACTTCCATTTCCATGTGGTCAACATTTTAAATTTGTATTAATACAGAGCCTTATTGTGTAAAGGATCTTAAATCACTCTGTGTGAATTATCTTAAAAAATATTTTTATTTTACATTTGCAAATAGATAGAATAATGAAGATTTAAAGGGCATTTCTAAAAGATTAAACCAGTCAGGTACATCCTTTTACAAGAGGATTTTACAGGGGAATTTTGTATTACTTAAAAATTAAAACCAAAGAACCCCTAAGACGGATTCACGTCTGTAGCATTTAGAAGCAAAAGTAAGAATCTCAGACAATTCTTGCATGAAACTTATGAGGCATAACCTGTTTTTTGAAAGCCTTCAAATTATATAGAATCCTTTATGGCTCATGACAAGGCTTTTTTTTTGCCCTTTTTTTTTTTTTTTAAATAGTTAATGCTACTGATTACTTAAAAATTGCATTGTGTTTGTAGTCTGAGGTTTTCTGCCTTTCAGCCTCTGGGTTCATTTGGACCTTGTATCTTCTAGATTAAAGAGATATTTGCAATCAAAGAGAGCTCACCTGTAAAGCGAGCTTAAACAGGCCTTAAACAGACCATCTCTTACACACTTCTTGTTGAAAGAGCTTCTATCTTTCACTATAGATCATGACTTCTAGGCCACAAATATTTCCATCCTCTGTTTTCCAGAGTCTTTCCAATTAGCAATACTCAGACCACTTGGCATTCTGATCCACTGGTACACATTGAAAACTCAACTGTTCTTTCAGTCTTGCTTTTCTCTATAAGTTCCTTCAGTGGAGTTGTCTTTCCTCTTAGCTAGCTATACTCAATTGTTCTTAGACAAGTGATATTTATTATCCATAACTTTCAGAGAGTGTTTCCCTGCACAATTTTATTGTTCCATAGATAAGTCCTAGACTATGAAAATTTATTAGTAATAAAACATAGTTTGAATTTATAACATAAATAAAATTTCAAAGACAGTTACTCTTTTGATTGTAAAAGTTAATTTATCAGTTTAAGTATTTCATTTAATACTTGCTACTTTTATATTTTAATATAGCAATGTATTATACATCCCAGTGATGCTCTATTTTAGAATTAATTGCTTAGATATTCTTATAGTGAGCACAATAAATGAAGTGACTGATTTTTAAATAACTAGGTAATACATTTATCAAACCAACATTTCAGATAGTTTAAAACTAAAGAGGTCACTGAATATTTTTATCTAGGACTACAACTCAAAAAACTAGTTATGAAGAATTTTGAATAATAAGAACCGATTTGGATTCTTGCACAGGTTTCAAAAACTAAGATTCAGTCCTGTCTTTATTAAATGAATATATAAACATCTCACTTCTCAGAACATTGGTATTATAACATCCTGATTTCCTGTTTCATCTCTTTGAAACACAACTTGTTCAGCTCTAAGCAACCAAAGTCTTTCCTGTGTCTTTAAATTTCTTATTACTATCAGAAAATGAAAATATGGGGTTATTACACCACTGAAGATAGTAATATCTATTTATAGATAGAACAAAATTTGATACTCTCAAAAGGGAAACCTTAAAAAACATGGAATTGTGTGAGGTTCAATTCATTAGTTCATTGAACCTAATTTCACTTTTCTGGGGTTATCTGGGGTGAAAGGAAAAGCAAACTATTTACTTAGAAGGACATTCTGAAGATCAAACAAGTCAGTAAGTGTGAGAAAAATTCAGAACATGAAAGTAATTTGCTTTTTTTGTTTGCCAGAACTTTGTGTTCTGCAGAAAACATTGAGGCTTTGGAATGTAACACATTTTAGTCAATAAAGCGATGCATCACTGAGTAAAGAACAAGATTTCTTTTAAAAAGGGATTTGTACTATGCTTCCTAGCCAGTGTATTTAATTTGTCAACAAACCTAATTAATGGACAAAGCTAATGATGGAAATCATGGCAGTGCATTAATTTAACACATCTATATCTTTGATGTATAATGTATACCCTTGAGACAAAAGTAGGCACAATTCACTGAGACACTCCATGTTGGAATACTGGAATGCTGAGCTTTTAAGCTCAAGGAAACACATCAGATCTCCTTGGTTCTGGTTGCAAGCACAGATCTGAAAAAGTCAACGTACACTTGAAAAGTGCATAGCTGGAGAATTAGGTGTTCCCACCAGAGAAAGCAGGTATGAGGATGTAGCCACAGATATGGGTTGTCTGTTGAATAAGCAGCCAGATAAGAACGGATTCTTAGTCAGATATATCTCTGTCATCTGAAAAAACATGGAAAGCTTGCTGCATTATTTTGGAAGTGTTGGTATAGAGGGAAGAAAGTGAATATAAAATTAAACCCACATCTAGTTCTGAATGGACTCGGGCTGTGCAGAAGACTGTAAAAATGAAAAAAAAAAATTACCTATATCCTCTAAGGACAGTCAGAAAATAAAAACTCAGGGATTGTGACATTAGACAGTAGTTCTGTGAAATATGTCACCTATTTATGTCAACACTGGAAAGATTCCATTTGGTGTTGTAAGTTTCTATCTCTTCTCTTTCTGCTCTGCTCCTAGTTATGTTATGTATAGAAAAATTGGTTTTGTCCAGTAAAGTGTTTTTAGTTTTGTATTTATCTTACAGTCATTCCTTGAATTGCTTTCCTCTCTTGCTTATTGCCTTCAGATAGAGTTAAGATAAAATTTTAAAAAGAATGGTTTTTTCACTAGAAATATAGAAAATACACTTCATCTTCTAAAGTTCAAGTGTTTAAAATGTTCTTACAGAGTATATGGAGACTCCAACTAGTTATCCTTAATGTAATTTGTGGATCTACCACTGCACATATGTGGAACACAGAAATGCCTTTATAAAGGCACTGATGGAGTAGAAGGTGTTTTATTGAGTTTTGCCCATTTACACTTTTGTCCACTAGTGACTTTTTTTAGTGATTTATTTGCTCTTTGTTCTTTCACACACTCATTCAATCACACCTTGAATAGATTAACTGTTGAATGTGGATAATAAATATTTTGCTCCAGATGATTAATCCTGAAGAAATCTGACTTTACCAATTGTGCTCCCCTCTACTCTATTAGTATATCCATTATGTATTGTAAAGAAGTTCATTTTCAGGCTTTTAAAAGTGATTGATTATTCAATTATTCAGTCAAAAATTATTGAGTCAATTATTCAGTCAAACAAATATCTATTGTTTCAAATAGACATTATACTGGGGTTTTTTTTATCTTTTCTGTGACGCACTTTCAGCCTGCATCCAACAAGTTTTCTTCCCTTTTGGTTTACAGAACTACATCATCAGTTTCAAGTCAGGTCAGCTCAATCTTTGCTTGAACAATTCCTTGCTTGAACTGAATGTGATATTCATGTACTTTTTTTCTTGTTTCTAATTTAATACCTATTTTAACAGTAAGGGAAGTTGAGACTTTGGTAGGATAAAAATTTGGCTTAAGCTGAGCTTGAGGAAGAAAAGAGTTTTAAGTATTTCTTTAAATACTTGTGCTTTCTTTTTCTCAATATCAAAATCAATCATTAAATATTTTGCTAAAAAAAAATTCAGTTAAGAGAAAAACACCCTGAATTGAGACTGTTTTGCCCATAACAGTCATGTAAACAAAATGAAATCTACACACAGAAATGGCTCTATCTGGCTATATTCAGACCTAAAGAAATAACTGTTTCCTTATGCCCTACTGATGTATTACAAAATAAACTCATTTCAGTTCTCAGAATGACATCTAAGAATGGGTGTCATGTCATCATTCCGGGATGCATGGGAAGAATGTCTCTGTAGTGAGGAGAGGAAGGTTGCATGGTGAGTGCCCTGCTAGAAGTTACACACTATACTACATGTGAATTTATAATATCAGAGGTGCTACGAACCACTGATTATCATCCTTCATGGTAAATCTGCCCTGAAAGCTAAATCCTGGTACTTTGCTACCTGCTCTGAGGACAGTAACAAACTTCAGGTGATTTTATGTTTTTCATCCATGTACTTTCTGATTTTTTTTCTCAGCCCTTCTGCAAGGTAGAAAATTCCTATTTTTAAGTTCTCTGAGGTGCAGCACTGCAACAAGCCAGGCTGCTTTAGTTCTAGAGTGCAAATGAGCTACTGATGGAATCCCAGCCTCTGTTCTTCTGTGTTTATTCAAGCTTCTCTCATTGGTACATCTAGGCAAACAGATATGTATGATTCCGTCTTTGAGCAGGCTCAGTTAGTTACAGAATTCCCTGGATGCACTCAGCTTTGCTCTAGGGTTATATGTATTTTGTTCAAGTTCTTATTCACTTGTATATTCTTTATCAACATTGATTTCTCTGTTCATATCTCCTTTAAACGACATTTTATATAAGTAGCAATAAAAGTAAAAACATCCTCAATCCTGGAGATCCCTTAGAAGTGCAACCAGATTATAATTTGGAAATCTCCTCTGAGCTGTTTCCACATGAGATATCCAATGATCTGTGCTTTCAGCTGCACTTAAAACCTTTTGATAATGATTTTTCCTGCCTCAGCTCAGTGCTGGGTTACCTGCTTGCATTGGTTTCCTTCAGATTATTTGCAGCAAAGATGATCTGTGTGATATAGGACAAGCCAAACAGACTGGAATGACTGTGTCAAAGCCTATGCCATTCTTATGACAATGCATTATTTAAGTGTATATTAATATAATGCATTCCTTCCCAGCAGAACAGAAGAAATCTCTATATGACATGTACCATGTGTGTTACGCATCAGTATTGTACGCAATATCATGTCTTTCTCTGCATCACATGTAGTATCAGATGTTCAGAGAATCATAGACTGACTATCCAGAGTTGGAAGGCACTCACAAGGATCATCAACGTCCAGCTCCTGGCCCTGCACAGAACTACTCCAAAAGTCCCACCATGGGCCTGACACAATTGTCCGAGTGCTTCTTGAACTCTGTCAGGCTTGGTGCTGTGACCACTTCCCTGGGGAACCTGTTCCAGTGCCCAAACACCATCTGGGTGAAGAACCTTTTCATAATATCCAACCTAAACCTCCCCTGAAACAATATCAGGCCACTCCCTTGGGTCCTGTCACGGGTCACCACAGAGAAGAGATTGGTGCCTGTCCCCCTCTGCGTAGACTTGTGAAGAAGCTGCACACAATGATGAGTTCTCCCCTCAGTCTCCTCCCCTCAGCAGCTCCTCATATGCCTTTCCCTCTAGACCCTTCACCATATTAGCATGAAGTTTGTCTGATTCTTTAACTTCATTAAGGTTACCACTGATGATGGCACTGCAATGTTTTTGGGAAAAGTTCTACTGTTTTGACATTTTTACCACAAGATAGAAAATATCAATCCTCACCTTCCAGACACTGCTATATTGTTATTTTTTCTGAAAATTTAAAACCAACAATTTCTAATCAGAGATATTTTTACTTCAGCATATTTTGCTGAAATTCCTAATTCTATTAGAATGTTAGGCACTTCAGTGCACCAAATAAGAGCTGCATTAACAAATCTTATTATTGGTTCAGCTAAGCAGATTTTATTTAGCAGCTCTACTGGATACCAGGTAATACATCCAGGTGTGGGGGAGACAAGCATCTATCTCCAAAGCATGTGAATCTGTTTTTTGTGTACTCCCCATAACAAATTCATTGCAGACACTAATCAGATGCAGATCAGCATAATTTTGCTGCAATTCACTGCTGGCTTCTGAGATCTTCAAAACCAGTATGTGATGACCAGCTATCAGCATGGGAATGGTTTCCTCTGTGTTCAGATTAATTGTCTGTTAATTGCTGCTAATTGTCTGAGATTGTGTACCAGTGTGTTTCTTGCACTTTGTATTAATTCAACAAATCCTGGCCATATTTCCTGTGATCATAGCTTGTTATCTTGGACCTGATTCTATGCTTTTTCCTTCTTTTTTTTTGGACTATCAAGATCACTGATATATCTTCTTCAAGGCTAGTGATTTTTCACATCTTTGTATATTGTATTAAGAGTTCTGGCTTGCCCTAAGACAAGTGACTCTGTGAGATATCTGTCAGTAAGTTAGGGAAGAAGGTATCTGTCCTTTGCTATCTGCATTTCAGACAGAGCCAGTACTGATGGTGTACAACATATATATTTCCTGGCTAGTTCCTTCTCCTCTAGAATTAAGTTTATGTGCCCTTTCTAAGACAATCAAGTGGAGTTAAACAATTCAGAGATGAAATTTGTTTGTAGATTGATTCTGAGCTAATTATTAAGACTGATTCATAATTTCAATTCTTTTTCAGCTTCCTGAATTTTTCAATTTCACAGAATAGCTATGAGGACATAAAAAATATTCTTCTGGTGTGTCTACATTAATAAACTAATCTGGATCAAATTAATCTAAGAAAAATTGTTGAGACTCTTTAATGGTAAACACATAGTTAAGCATAATCTGGACCAAAACATCTGTGTCTGACACAGTGACTGAGACAGGCTTAGAAATCAGAAAACAGTCTCCAAATCATCCTGTTCTGGTGCTTGATTTGAAAAGTTAAATATTTTTAGCTACAAAGATGCAGCCCAAGTTGCTCCTGTACTATTCATCTATATGGATACAGCTGTAGACATGCGGGAAGTTGCCCAGCTGGTGGCTGGAAATGGTGCAGGAGTCTTTCACAGTTCACAGAATAGACTATATTGTAGTGAATGATATAAAAATGTGCAATTATATATATTTTTAATACACATAATATTTAGCTCCTATTTGATTTATATTAGACTTACTGTGTTAACGGGTATTAGAATGAGTAAAGAGATTTAGAAATGTTCAAGAACAAATAGTAATTATAGTAGGGGTTTTTGTGTTGTAAAATTAATGCTCCATGAAAATCTTGGCTAAATCCTCGAACAGCCGGGCTATCACAATTACTTAATTTTGAAGAAATAAACATTTGTTGTTGGTTCCGGGGNAGGGCATTGTGAGAGAGACCTTTTTAGTCACTTTAACCTGGGGAGAATTCTCCACTTAGCTCCAGGGGGTTCTCATAATCCCTGGTGTCATGGGACACCTATCTACGACAGTTTTTTACAAATCTTTGTAATAAAATAGGCACAAAGAAAATATTTCTCACTCACAAAGCTTGAGAAGTTTTTTATGTACAGACTCACATTAAACTGGAAAATCAGGGTCTAGCATTTCTAATGATGTTTGTTAAATAGAGGCAAGAATTTTTAAAGTTGTAAAAAGCTAATCAATTGATGAGAAAGTAAATAGTTTTTCAGGTCATTCCATAGACTGGAAGGTCTAAGATGTGCCTAGTGGCAGAACAGTGCTAGAAATCATTACTATTAATAAATTCTAAGGACTGTGTTATTATTTTATTGTGACTATGTAGAAGAAATAATTCTATTTTTCTGCTTCTTCCTGTTCAGCTATACAGTGGTTATAAGACAACATTCAGCAAATTGCATAGCTCTCACTGATCTACATATTAATGAATGATCCACATATTAATTACCTGTACTCTGCATGGTGCATCATGGATATTACTAAAACAGAGGAAGGGTCAGTAAAATGGGTTATAATGATAGTTTGCTTGGTCTGAGATGATGTTCTGGGGAAGCCTTTAGAAATTTATTATAATTTCTTAAGGGAAGCTTAGGTGCCAAGGCAGAAAGTGTAAGGAACGCACAGTGGAAGATGTTTAAGTATTAAAATAGCATTAATATTTATCAATGAAGTTCAGGAGAATGTAAGGAGAGAAAATAGCTGAGGTACTCCTGCAGACTTCATACTTTTATGGAACTCATTATCATAATGTCCAAAGACCTCACAATCATTATGCATTTATTCCAATGTATATTTAAGATCAGACTTAACACATCTTTAGGGATGGTAATTGAGCTCTGAAGAAATGAAGATCAAGAGATTTAAACATTCCTATGTTCCAATGTCTGAAGGTGAGCAATGAACTCTGTAAACTCTTCAGCAAGATGACAGATGGAGTTCTCTCTCCCACATTCTGTTGGTGACCCAATTCTCTGGACAAAGACTTTCTCTTTTGAGCACTATCTAATCTTAGCTTCAATCAAAGGAGCAAGAAAAGTAGCTGTATATAATTTTTCTGCTTCTTAAAAAAGTTAGTGGTGATTTAGAGTCAAGGCAGTGCTACCTTGAATTAAAAGCAAGCAAGTGCACCTCCCTCTCTTCCTGTAGTGCATCCTGCATGTTACATGACTCTCTATTTACTGTTAATTCCCTGCATTTTAAAAAAGCGCTTACCTCACAGTGCAATTTGTATATTGATAGAATTTAGCGATGCCTGGAGCAGTGAGAGTTTTCAGCCTCAAGTCCTTTGGATTTTGTTAACCACTCCATTAAATGAAATGTTAATAGTAACATTAGCCACCATTTTGAGTATTCAGATGGATGTTTCATTTACTGTGGACAACTCAAGCAGTTTGATTTTCTTTAGCCTGAGAAATCCAGCTGAAATTTCCCCAAAGCATTTGACCCAAACACTTTCAGAAGCACATAACGTTTTTCTTGAGAAAATTTAGGAAATTATCAAAATATACACTGCTTTTTTCTCAGTGCTTTTGATTTATAACTAAATTTCAGAAGGATAGAAATACAGAGAGGAAGTCAATGAATAAAAAACCAGTGAATGTATCAAGCAGTTTCAAATAAGTCGGCTGATTTGCCTTGTAAATATCACCAATTATGGTTAAAGAGTAAAAAAAAAATGTATAGCAAGTTAGGGCCTGATTCAATCTAGCACAGCTGTACAAAACATTTCTATATCCATTATTTAAACTAGATTAAGTAGGGCTGATGAAATTTTCTAGTGCAACAGTTTCCATTGTAAAGGCTGATGCAAAAAAATCTAAAAATTTTCTTTGAGCATTAATTTCACAAAAAAATCTCATGAAATGTTACTAAAGAGCATCTGAGGAAATAGGCAAGTTTAAATTCAACCTTGAGATGACTGATGCAAGTAAATCATGAGATGAAGTGAACTGGGTCCTCATCGTTGCTCAAGACAGAAGAACCTTCACCTTTCCCCTAGAGTGACCCTGTATAACAGATACAGTGATCTAGGAATAAAGAATGAAGACCATTTAAGAAACAGATAGGACACACGAGAAGTCAACCATGCAATTTGATCCAAACACCCACCTGCATTAAAACCAGTGCCACCAGAAAAGTATGTAAATTATTAGAAGTAATTGGACACTCCTTACTGAGAGGCAACGAAATGTCCTTTTGTTATACAGACAATTTCTCTAGAGAAATTTGCAGCCTACTAGGAGCTTGCATTCATGGTTACACCAAGAGGCTGCCAAGCCTGGTGAAGCCTACAGATTATCACCTGTTCCTACTGTTCCAGGTAGGGTCTAGTGATACTATGATGAGGCAAATTAGAACAATCAGAAGAGATGATTATATGATATGTCCGTCAGAGCAGTCTTAAAGCAATCTGGAGCACAGGTAGTTCTGCTCTCTTCTCCCAGTCAGAGGAGAGGATTTGTGAAGGAGGTGGTGAACAGATGAATGCCTGGCTGTATAAGCTGGTCACGTACTCAAGGTTTTGACTTCTACAGCAATCAAGGATCTACCTTTGAGAAGCCAGATCTGTTGAGAGCTGATGGGATTCACCCGTAAGGTGGAGTGAGAGGGTCTTTCACAAAAAGCTGATCCCACTTTTAAAGAGAAATTTAAACCAGAATTACAAGGAGAAGGGGATGGTGTTTTGAGCAACAGAGAAGAACTAGGGGCTGTTGATGTTTTAGAAACCAACAGGTAAAAACCTGTGAAAAGCCTCAAAATAATTACACCTTTCCTCTAAAAAGGTGTTAATTGCTTGGCTGAATTGCCTCTGGGCCAATGCACACAGCATGGGGAACAAACAGGAGGAGTTAAAAGCCACTGTCCAGCTAGAAATCTATGATCTAATCACTATTACTGGTATGTGGTGGGACAAATCAGGCTACTGGAGTGGTGATATTGGTGGATATAAACTATTTAGAAGGGACAAGCAAGAAAGGCGGAGGTGGGGCCAGAAGGGTTGCCCTTTATGTAAAAAAAATAAATTAATTGACTACACAGAACTGTCTTTGAAAACAAGGGATGAACACACTAGGACCTATAGATAAAAATTAGCTGCCAAACCAGCAAAAGAAAACTCAAGGTTGGTGTTTACTGCAGGCCAATGGAGATTAGGTTTAAGATCACCTGAGAAACCTGAACAATGAACAAGTCCATGGGACATAATGAGATGCACCACAAGTTCCTGTGGGAAGCGGTGCATGTTGTTGCCAAGTCACTTTGCATCATATTTCAAAAGTCATGGCAGTCAGGCAAAGTCCCCATAGATAGGAAAAAGGGAAACATGATGCCCATTTTCTAAAATTATAAAAGAAGGACCCTGGGACTGGCCAGTCACCTTCACCTCTGTGCCCAGTAAGATCATGGAATAGATTCTCCTGGAAAATATATCAAGCCATATGGACAAGGAGGTGACTGAAGACAGCCAGCATGGCTTCACCAAAGGCAGATTATTCCTAACTAATTTAGTGCTCTTCTAGTGTGTACTACCTGTGTCAGTGGACAAGGGAAGAGCTACAGAAGTCATCTACTTGGATTACTGTAAGGCTTTTGGCTTTCGGACAACATTTTGTCGACTAAATTGGAAAGATATGTGTTTGGTGGATGGACTGTTAGAAGGTTGAGGAATCTGCTAGAAGTCTGCATCCTAATAGTACAGTCAATGGCTCAATTCCCAAGTGGATACCAGTAAGGAGTGGAGTTCCTTAAGGATGTGTACAGAGACAAATACTGTTTAGTATCTTCATCGATAGCACAGAAAGTGGGATCGAGCACACCCACAGGACTGATCCACTCTTCAAGACTGTCGGGATCCTTCTGGCTGGCATCCCTTCCCTCTGATGTTATCAAATGTACTACTCAGCTTACAGTCATCTTCAAACTCTCTGTGGGTGCTCCCCTGCCAGATGGAATCTCAAAGTATGGAACTTGCTGTGCTGCAGGACCAGGGTTATTTACTGGAAACCAGGGTGCAGCTGAGTGCAGAGGCTGCTTTTCCACCCCTCATCTATCTGTTTTTAATACCTTGAATCTTTTTCTTAGTATCTGCTTCTGACAAGAATCAAAATCAGAATTCTGGATTATGTTGATCTTGGGTGTGTTTTACTTTGCAATCTTATATTATTACAGATTCTTCATGGCACTATCTAGCTTAAACCAACAGAGAACACTGTAAAATATCTAATCAAGCTCTCCTTATTTGATTAAAAGGTGTTTTTTTTTCTTCAACCTTGTGAATTGGAAGGATAATTATTCTTAAATTATCTATTAATCCCTCAAGGACAGGATTCTGTCACCTTCTTGTTTCATTGGAATGTGTTTAATATCAACAGTACAATCTGGAATCCCTAACAGTTGCTTTGCAAAGTAAGACTAAACCCATTTAATCTCTTTCATCAGTTCTGACATACTCAAGTTTCCTTTGAGGAAGAAAGAAGGGGAGAATTTGAAGAGAAAATTATCTTCAGGTTTAGTTCCATATGTGTATATATATCTATATCTATATCTATATATCAGTTTCTGCAGTGAAATGGGGTGGGGATTTTTAGTCCTCTGAAAGTGTCATTAATATGTGTGAAAATATAAACCCTGAAAAGCCTCCTCATGCAAACATTCCCTACTCACATGGGCAAGGCCTCCTTAATAGAAATGTAGAAAGACATTTTCTACACTTTTTCTGCTGCTACAAATGTTTTCAAACTTAAGTTCCAGACTACTGCAACAAAATATTCAAACAGGTGGACATCTAATACTCTGATTCTGCTATCCTATTCTGGAAATATTAGTGGGTTCACATTTATGCCCAGACTTTTCTGAAGTCCTTAATTCATTGGGCACTGAATTTTTCCTTTAATCTTCTCTCCTCTTTCCACTATTGACAAGAAAAACCCCATTTTTTATTAATGACATTGTTTTTCTTTCTCTAATATTTACAATCTAAGAGGGCAGAAAGTCTCAAAAGTGAAAATTTAAAAACTATTTTAAAATTCATGGAAAAAAATTCAAAAATGAATAAAAGTTTTGCTCTTACTACTACCATGAATTGTTGACTTACCTATGCCTTTCAGGGCATAATGGAGTTGTATTGTGAAACTCCATTTTTAAACATGAATAAATCAGATGTAAATGGAAGCTCATAAAGATTGTGGTGTGTTCGTTATGTTCATTTGATAGCTTTTTTAGATGGAAACAATGCTAACTATTTGACATAAATTTTACTGGAGATTTTTCTATTTCTTAACACAGTGGTTTATTGATTTAGTGGTTTTAATCCAAAGTCATGTAATTTGATGAAGCCACATTTGTGAGTTTTTGTAACTCTGCTAATATAAAGTACATACCATATATTACAGGATTTCTTCCTAGGACTTTAAAAATAATTTTGAAATCTATAATTTTGAAAGTAGTCACTGAAATAATGAAAATATTTTTGCATTGCTATGTAGTTGAATCACAATGTTACTGATACATTCCAGGTTAATGGATAGCAGAAGAATCCAATCAATTTGCTTATTAGCAGAACTACATCTTCATAGGTTCTCTATTCACCCTTAATTACAAGGTCTGAAAACTGTATTTAAAAATTACCCTTAATTATGTAGAGCCAGCTCAAGTGTAGAAGTTAGATTAATCTCACCACAGGTGCATGAATACATGTATGAGAGAAGCAGTGTCATCCTCCATGATTTATAGTAGCTTAGTTCACTAAGCTTGAGAGAATTAACATAATTCTGCAACCCTGTTTAGTTGTTTATACCTCAGTCAAGTTCTTTAACTAAAGTTTTTATCTTTAGTGCTAAAAAGTCACTGGCTAAGGATATATTGATGAAATGTTGATCTCCTACATGGTATGAAGCTAGGCAGTTAGCTGCTTAAGAAAGAGGATTAAACTCCTCAGTTAAAGAAAATAATTTGGTTTTGTACTCAATAAGGACTTCTTCTAAATAATGAAATAGAGCATAAAGAGCAGTTTCAAATGAATGAATGAAATCTTTCTGCTTGTCCAAGGAAAAGAGCTTAGATACCCTGTTTAGGGAAAGGATTCAGGATGGTTAGTCCCAGAAAATGCATCTCCGAAGCTGACTTTGGATTTGAGGTATATTCTTTTATAACAAAAGTTTAAGTGGTTCCTTAGTCTATGACTGGCTCATGCATGTCCTGTTCTATGATGAACTAATCTCTCAAGGCTTGTTAGGGAAAACCTCTGCTACATAATTCATGGGTTTACATTCTACTACAGGAGTCAGCACTGAAAATTTGGCATCTGAGATTATCAGTCTCTTTTTCCTTCTATCTATTCACCTCTGAAAAAAATTCTCATCTTAGAGTGCCTCAGATTGCTAGAAATTAGAGATTGCTATAAACACTATAGCATCAGATTTACAAGCAATTTGTGATATGCTTAGACATGCAAAGTAACTGTTATGTTTCATAGTGATTTATTTATGCTTTATTTATATTTTTTTAATGAAATTCTTTAAAAGCTCCATTGTATGTTTTGTCGTACTCCTAACTGGTTGCAATGACTGAGAAGTCACCTTAGAAAGTAGAGGCTTGCACTCTTCTGCTTCTGGAACAGTAAAACTCTAAAACATCACATACACCTCTGCATGTTCTCCCAGTTCTTCCTCAACCTGTTTCTGTCAGTGGAAAAGCAAGTAAGTTGTTCTTGTTTCACCTGAGGTGCTACACCATCAAATTAAACAGAACATTTCCTTGGAAGAGTGTAAAATTCTTATGTTCCAGGCTTACTGGCTACATCTACCATATTAAATGCTTTTACATAAGGTGAAGTGTTGTAAAGCTATTGTGTCCACTCTGCTCAAAGCTGTTTAAATTTAGCAGTAGTGCTGCCATATATGCCTCATACAACTCAACTTTGAACCTTCTTAGAAGATTTCTTTCTGAGTTCCCTGTGGCCCTAGACTATAAATACTATTTTTGGCATTTTTTTTAATTGCAGTGTCTGAAACAATAAGACAACTGAGTTGCAGACCACCAGAACATTGTGTTTTTTACATGGTACTGAGTATATGTTTGAAAGGCTGGGATGGGACTTCAAGATACTTCAAAATATTTGTAGCCAAAGCCTGCTTTTGTAGTGGAGTAGTAGGGTGTAGGAAATCAGACCTGATGCTGCCTTATCCTTACTGACTGCTGCAAATTGTCCTTGAAATAAACTATCCCGGTGTTACGTTAAAGCTTCTTCTCAGGGTAGACTAAGTTTACACTACCAAAGATTTCAAGAGAAAATGAGCGTTTTTATAATGTTGATGACTGGGGAACTGGGACACAGGAGTAAACCATGGAGTTAACTTAGCTGGTAATGTGGATGTGCAGCATGTCTGTCATTCGTGTAGCTCCCATGCAGCAAAACTGAAAGCTCTTCCAATATAATTTCAAATGATGAATGAGTTTGAGAATTATACCATCTGCTTGCTGACACAGGGAAAAAAAAAATGTGTAATTCACTGAATTCATTATTCCTTCAGGTCTGATAACAGCAACAGATTGTTTGGAGGATGTAAACATCAAAGAGGGAGAAATGTTATTCACAAGGAAATGGCTTCATATTGTGGGATTAAATTAACAGAGTAGGAATGCTAGATTGGGGGGAAGAGGGGATAAATCAGCTGTGCTGACAAGCAAGATCCAAAGTCCATTGAGATAAGTAAGAATTAGAATATGAAAGCAAATAGTTTAATATGGAGGAATTTTGGTAGCTTTCTGAATTTCCTATATATGAAGGGAAGCCTGGTTTAGAAGATAATAAGGTTACAGAAGACAAAGAAGTGTCACGTAGACTGGTATCAAAATTATCTCTGTTGAACCCATGGAAATTCCAAATGTGAGGGAAAAAAACCCCTTGAACTTGATAGTGCAGAAGAACAAGTATCCACAGAATGACTTTATAGACCTTTTGTAGATGATTGTGTCTCTTCTGGATAATACAGCTTTTCAAGTATGACCAGGGGTAAAACCTTGAAGTGCTTCACCTATGCAGGTAAAGCAAAGGTATTGTTCTGATTCTGTTGCTAGAGTGCATCAGTCAGATAGAAAGCCAAGGATGCATTCATTTTTAAGTACTAATGACATAAATCCTGCCAAAGTCAGACACAATTTTAAAAAAAATAATTAATTTTTTTTTTAAGTATTAGGAGCAATTGTTTGGAACCTCTCTCAGTTAACATTGTAAAAACACCAACAGATGGCTTTTCCTGCATCCATGCAGCTGCCGATTCCAAAATAAGTAGTGCTGAGAGACTTCTGGGTGAAGCTAAGGGACAGGAAAGGCAGCTGTCACTGAATATCTTAATTACAGCATTTACAAAGTTTTAATTAATGTAATGTTGTTTCTATAGCTATATTAATGTAGCATCCATTAGTATATCATTGGTTATACTTTGTGAATTAAATTAGGAATTTGGCACACATAAGAAGTTTATGGAAGCAAGTGTTTTATCTAACTCTTCAGCATTACAGAGGAAGAATGCATTCAAAATATAACTTGAAAATGTTAAGTTTTCAGAGCCACAGATGGTGTCTTTTTATACTGCAAAGTGGTGGTAGACCACTTGTTGGAACTTCAGTTTCAAGATCATTCACCATTTTTTCCCTCTCCAGAAATCTTTTATTCTGTTACCTGAACGAGGCTTAAAATAATACTTGCCTTTCCCCTGACTTTTCTAAAGTCACATAACAGCATCAGAATAAGGCATGGGAGACTGCTGTTAATAACACAGTCCTCCATTCTAAGAACATTCTCTTTCAATTGATCTGATCTAATACAGCACTAGTTTTTCCTTTACTCCTTTATTTCCCAAATGCCACCTGTGTTTGCTCTGACCAGACAGTTAAATATCACTGTACTTTGTTTCCAAGGGCTGTCACTAAAATAAGAAAGACCGTGGATAGATACTTGTTCTTGGTAAAGCTGTGTTTGATTACACGGAAGTACATTCACCCAACTTTCTCTTGATGACTATAGGAATTTTCTTCAGCGCTGGCCATTTTGAGTTAAAGAGTGAGGAATCAATGTGGATGTAGTCTTGTGCAGTCTAATACGGTGAAAGTAGTTGTTGTAAATAAAATACAAAGTGGTGATAGCAAGCCCTTGCTTCAGTCTGTCCTGCATTCACTTTTATGTCGCACATGGTTTGGCTGCACAAAGAAGTAGCTGAGAAGCTGGTGCTGTTACTTGCTTAAGGAAACTTCCCGGTCTGACCATTCACAGACAGTGGCAGTCGCCCTCCCAGCCCCAGGGACTGTCACTGCTGGGACTGAAGCCCCTTCACAGTGGCGGCTCCAGTGGCCCGCCAGGTCCCTGCTTGACACCCCCCACACCCCACACTCACATTCACACTGGTTTCCTGACTGGCTCAACCCCAGATTTCCCATGGCAGTGTCTCTGATATCTTGTTCCATAAAGCAATTTATTCACGGCTCAGTAACACAGAAACTGCTGGAGCTGGTGCCTCTGAGGAGGGACCCCCAACAAAGATCCCCCTCAGAGTCTACCCAGTTTCACTCTTCCTCCTCAGTTCTCTGGTTCTGCCCTCCCTCTCCATTGCTTATCCACATGGCTGGTTATTTGTCTTCATCTCCTTTGTTATCCAAAAGGTCAGCAGTTCTCCACTCCTGCTGTGTCTCTCAGTGTCCCTTCCTGTGACTGGCACCCATCTTCATGCCTTTTATTATCCCAAAGGTTGGCAGCTCATGGCCTCTTGTCTCAGGCTCTCACCCAGAGCTCAGTTTGCATTTCTGCATCTCAATCTACAGCTTGCAGATTTCATTTTCATTTCCACACAAAGTACTAGGTGGAGAATACACTGCAAAAATATTTGCAGACCATAGTGACTAAGGCAAGGCTTGGAAGTATGAGAAAATCAGTAAAATACAGGAGAAGATTACTTGCCCTTTTGGGAAGACAGTTTCATGCAGAGCAGATTGTTTGAATTGATTACTTTCTTGTGTTGCTAGTAGTTTACCTAGGAAAAAGCATTAAAAACTTTTATTCTCTAGTGAGGAAGGTAATAATAAAAAAAAACACCAGCCAACAAAACCCTGTGGGTTTCCCACTGCAAGACAATTGAAACATAATAGAAATTCAATTGATTTTCAGTGGGAAAAGCTGCAGGGCACCAATTATCTGTGCTCCAGAATTGTTGCTTGAAGTGCAGCTACACATTGAGGAGCCAATCAAATGTATATCAATCCCTGCATGCAATATGCTCCTGACAACAGCATAAGGATCACATTTTTCAGCTTCTAATTAAATGGACATATCAAGACAACCTTTGGCTGGCTTTTAAAAGGACATTTGAAATATTCCTGAGAAAATGAACGCCACATATTCAGTAACAGTTGTGCAAAACTTTTATAAATCTCACTTTTAGTGATTATGAGTTGTATTACTTCTGCCTGTATAAATTGCAGCTTATGACCAGTATGTCTATATCAGATTTATATGAACGGCAAGTGTTAATTACAGTAGTTAAAAATATTTGAAACTGACTTTATATTTTATTCCTTGATCCAAATAAATCTAATAGCTGTTAAGAATATTTATTGCCTGCACATGGAAGAATTACTTTTAGGACTTTATAGAAGAGTTTTGTCATCCTCTGTGTCAGCTGCTGATGGACTACTAGCAGATAATGACTGTCTCAGATCAAGCAGCAATGGCAAATCAAGATATACATAGAAGGAATCTGACTTATTCTGAGCAGTAAGACAGAGCAACAGGGCAGAGATTTAACTGCTAAGGTAAATGGGTAAAAGTGGTTAAAAATACTTACTGGCTAGAATGTCATCTGGTTTCTGAGGGACTTTTTTCACTTCAACTTTTTTGTTACAATGTGGATAACGTAAAACATTTATTTGTTTCTTAAGAATTTGCAAGAAGAATTGCAAATTTTTAGGTAGAAATTTTTTGTGAAACAGAATAAAGAAGAGGCCCACGGGTTAGACAGCAGTTTTAGAGAAAGCTATCTTCTCCTACAGTGTATCTCAATTTGAAATAATTGACATGCATTTCATTAAGTAAGAGTGTATCTATGTTTAGATACACATAATTATTTCTTCTGCTCTACTTGATAATACTAAGCCCTTGAACTTGGA
Source organism: Aleadryas rufinucha (assembly GCA_013397815.1). Taxonomy (NCBI): domain Eukaryota; kingdom Metazoa; phylum Chordata; class Aves; order Passeriformes; genus Aleadryas; species Aleadryas rufinucha. The sequence continues at coordinate 71,358 of VZTH01013912.1, read as the reverse complement.
GCTTAAGGCACTTCAGCCTCAAAAAAGATTTGTGCCATCTCACAGGAGTACAGAACATTATCAGACATCTTGAATAATGAGGAAATATGGAAAGATACGGAATTTAATTCAGGAAAAGAGCAACTGCAGGCAGACTTTGCATTGCAGCATAGATAAGCTGCAAAATAGAAATTAGTAAATTGTTCTCTGGGTTCCAAAACATTTACAGTTCCTTCAAATTTTGTATTGACATTTTCATGTTTAATAACTGTATTCCCTATTCTGTCATCCAAGACAAGAACAGGGTTAATATCATGAAGAGCGATTTCAGCTGGGCATTAGGAAAACATTTCTGGTAGACTAGCTAAGGAATGTCAATAAAAGTAGCAAAATCTGCATCATTTAAAGAATGATTTAGGCAAACATCTGCTTAGAATAACATTATAGTTTTTCTTGCCGTAAGATTGGGTGGAAGAGAACTAGATTACCCATTTTCCTCAAGGCAGCTTTACATTAAATTTACAAATGAATGTGCTGAAGTTTTAGTAGCTGTTGTTCATGCCTCTCATCCTTCAGATAGAAAAGAATATTTGCTTGGTATGCAAGACTAATAGAGAAAGTGAGTGTCATGAAATAGTAACTGAAGTGAATTTCACACCTTGTTCTGCTGTTCCATACTGGCGTGAGTTTCACCTCTCTGGAGAAAAATATTTTCAGGGTCCTGTGCAAAAAGGAATTGCACACTAATGCTGTCCACGTTTATTATAGACAAAGTTATGTTGTGTATACCATTAACATTGCCATTTATTCCTCTTGGCTTCACCGGTCTTACAAAGGAATATGCTTTTCAAGGTGAGATGAGAAGTTAAAGGAACCCACAGAGACAAACTGAAAATCAGTTGTGGGGCATAAGCAAATCATTGCATCAGTGAAGAAATTAACAAAAAGGCTAATCTGGAATCTAATTGCTTTGATTGACTGAGATACCTAGAAATTATCAGTTTTATGTATCATTCTGTCAATTTCTAAATGGCATGAATTGAATAATCCACATACATTCTTTCTGAAATTGTAATTTTTTTTTGCCATTCCTAAACTGGATTTTCCTCTGTTGCATATGGGATGTAAGTATTTTGCCCAGTATAAAGAAATAAAGCTGTGCCAGTTTCACTTTTTAGCTGGAAGGATAACAGTAGCATTTACATAAATCTGACTTTTGTCCTTTGCTTTCTATTAGAACCTCTATCAATAGATGGTGACATATCAATTTCCTTCCTTTAAGCTGACTTTACACTTTCACAAATGGCTGCACAGCATGTAATTGTGATGAAATAATTCTCCTGAACTGATTCTGCAGCTTTGCTTGTAACTCTGGAAATTTGAATTTGTTGAATGGACACCCTTGTCCTGCTGAAGGTGGAAAGAAACATAAGGAGAAGAAAATCAAGGGAGGTTTTTTCATTAGCCTGCTGTTTGACTCTGAGAACTTCTGATTCCACTCCAGCAAACACCTCAGATGTGTCATTCAGCTCAATAATCAGACTCCTACCCATTAATGTAATCAGCAGAGATTTAAGAGCAATCCAGCTCCCAAAAGAGGAAATCCAGAGTAGGATTCAGTTGTCTAAAACACAGGTGTCTAGTTACACTATAGATACTCTGTCGGTTCCAGGGGTGCTCTGGGTGGGGTGCTGTGACTCCAAAACCAACTTTTGCTTGAAAGCCGCTTGTCAGCTACTGCACACACAAACCCACACCCACACCCACACCCACACCCACCCACAGACACACTGGATAGCTCCTTCGACAGGACAATGGAAAAGAGGCAGGAAGGGTCCTTGTGTGCAAATCCACTGCAGCCTTTATTCCAGCATTGCTGCTCGTGAATGGGGGCAGTGACGAAGACCCAGTACAGTACAGAATTCAAGGTTAAATATGGGGGTGGGGAAAGCTAATGGTGTGGGGTAGTACATAGATGGGGCTAAGGTATGGGAGCTAATAGGGAAACAGTGAGGGTGGGACTAAGAGACAAGGGGGAATGGGGAAACAGGGAAGGGAGAACATTCGGGATTAGGGCCATATAGGGTAGAAAGGGGCAGAGGAGGCCAACGGGCCAATAGGAGAGACAAAGCCGGGGGACATTTCTGTAACAGAACAGGGCATTGTGAGAGAGATCTTTTTAGTCACTTTAACCGGGGGAGAATTTCTCCCCTTAGCTCCAGGCGGTTCTCATAATTCCTGGTGCCATGGGCTCACTGTCTAAAATACTCTGTGACTTCTTACCTGCTATCCAGCTGCCACATCAGAAGGAATATGGGTCTTCCAGAAGTCCAGCACTGTATTTGCCAGCCTGTTGGAGCATCCTAGGCACTCTAAAATGTCTAGGCTGACTAAGGTGTTCTACATTATCTAATGTGCCTATAGATAAGAACTAGAGTCATATACTTGTTGATGTTCAGCTCTCTAGATTCCAGGACTATTCTGATATCTATGTTGATGATGGTGGAAATTTGGTGGAAATTATACATCCCAGCAGCTATGTTTGGATCTCTTAAAAACTGAATATTGCTCTGCATCTCTGTCTTTTCAACGTGACTATATTGATGAATACAAGTTCTTTCTCTTGTCAGAGGATTATTAAGAGATTTTTTAGTGTGCTAAGCATGTTGAAATTCTGGGTACGCATTTAACTGAAGGGAGCCAAGTGCAAAATAATATATGAAAACTTTAGGGAAAAATATACTATAAACCCAGAATTGTTCCACTAAGTCAAATTTTAAAAAAATTTGCTATTAGGATTTAATTCTTTACTCCCATCTCTTGTACGTATAAGTTTGAACCTAGCCCATTTTTGATTTTTATCAAAAGACAACAATTTTTGTACTGTAGGGCCTTGGGATATGTCATGCAATTGGAAAGTTATGGAAAGAATTAAGATTTTTCACATCATCAGGCAAGAAAGTATGAAATGGAAAAGAAATATATAACTTGCTAGAATCAATCCAAATACCTAAAGAAATCATTGTCATGCCCAGCTCATGCCAAGGGCACTACAGAAATTAGTAAAGGGAAGGAATTAGTTGATGCAGCTGCAAAGGCTGCAGCCTGACAACCTCTGAGAGAATGAGTGGTTGCAACTGCAGCAATAGACCAAAGAGAACGGCCAAATTTAACAGACTACAAACCCCTGTATGCATCTGTTTAGAAGAAGAAATGGAACACTGGAAAAAATGGGAAGCAAACCAAGAAAATGATGAAATAATGACAATTGGAGGGAAAACAGTATTTCCAAATAAATTTATAATTGCTGTATCTGGATGGTTTAATGACAAGATCATGGGTGACCAAAGGTGATAGCTTATCAGGTACAGAAAGTGTGGGAAGCACCAGAAATTTACCTGCTACAAAAAAGTCATCAGTATCTGCCTGACTTGCTGAAAGTTCACAAGTATCAGGCTGAGCTCAGAGTTAGGGGTGGAGGGGAGGCAACCATGGGTCTACTTCCCTTTCAATGCAGCCTTCCTGACAACAAAAACTCACACAGGTGCAGTAGTAAGGGATTTATTGAAAGAAATTACACTTGGATGTGGGGTTCTGCATTGGGTCGAACATTTTACAACAATTATAATCAATCAACTACTCAGGTCACTAAGAATATAAAGAAATTTACATATAGCCCATAGATTTTATTGCAAAATGTTTGAGTATTTTCAGCTACAGTATGTAGTCTTATGGTGGACAGCAACCCTGTCCTTCCAGAGATCCCTTCATAGACTTACTCCTGTTAAACTAATTTGCTGTTTAAGTTTGAATTGATGTCTCATTTTTTTTCCATAATGCTATTTCACACCTTTAATTTATTGGTTCTTAAAAAAAATAAAAGGAAACCAGAATTTATGGTTCCTATCATGCTTGGGAGGAGTGTCACTGCAAAGCTAATTATTTGCTTATGTTGAATTTTCCATAAAGGAATTTATTTGATATCTACAAAGTCACTGACTACTTTGTAGTCATACCAGTGGCATTTGAAGGACACTATTTACTCTAGCAGTGACTGAATATTTTCTTAAAAAATGTCCTTCTGCCTGCATCCACCATGGATTTTTTTGGTATGTATCTCTAAAGCATTCAGGAATAGGACATATATTTGAACAATACCTTTCACAAGAAAATCATAATACCTAAAGTTGGTACTGAGCTTCTACATTACTGTAATAAAAATAACTATGGAACCAAATATGAGCTTTAGTTTATCTGTGTTTTTGTTATCTTGTCAGGTGTTTCTTGCAGCTTGGTTCCTTGGGAAATGTTAGCTGCAGCTCAGATAATTAAAAAATAGACCTTGAGGACTGCTGTGAACTTGCCAAGAACTGTGCTAAATGGAAGGAGTGTTTATCATTACACTCTTTCAAGCATGAGACAGAAGTTTCTGCTAAAATAAAGCTGGTCAGAGCTGTGATTCCTTTTGATTCAGAAAAGCACCACCCTAGCATTTTTAGTCTAAGGATATAAGATTTTGAGATATCCATCAACACACAGCACACAGCTAATGAATTGTTCATGGGTTCATCTCATAGCAAAAGCTGTGCTGATCATCCTGTCCTTTCTCTTCAAGAGGGTGCATTCCTTCAACTGTATGGCAGGGTTGGATTTCTCCCCCCACTCCTGCCTTGATTGCGCTCTTGCCTGCAGAGAATGGCATACTTTAAACAGGAATGTGAACTATTGCAATGAAGTTCATCCTGCTGTGTAAGCAACATTTTAGTGACCTGTCATTGTCAATACATAATTTTGACACTGTAACAATGGCTCTTCAATGTATAGTTGGTGGAAGTATTTCTGAAATGGAAAATAAGAAAAAAAAAATCATTAAAGCTTTTAGAGAGGCAATAAATTCCCTTCAGAAATTGCCTTCCACATTTCAGAGACTAACTAAACAATTTTAATGGTGCAAAGTGCTATAGCAGCTGTTCATCAAGGAAGAAATAAACACCACAGCAGCTTCCAAGGGTATCATGATTACTGTTGCTTCTTCAATCACTTTACCAAAGGTTTACACCAAAGTTGCTGTAACAGCAAAGAATCTGTATAACACTAGTATTTATTACATACTAATTATACTTGGGTAAAAATTAAAAATCTAAGGTCTTTCAATGTTATTTTATGATGAGAAAAAATTAACTAATTATGATTTTGACCTTTATTACTTTTTTCCCTTTTCTTTCCATTGGCTTCCTCAATTCTTACCAGCTGGGAAATCCAGCTGAAAATCCAGTAGGGTCTAAATAACAGAAAGGAGTCTAACAGAAGAATGTGGCTGTCAAACACATTTTCATGTTTGCTGGATATGTAATTGTCACCCTTTCAGAATAGCTAAAGTGTTCTCGAACACATGGTTGAGCATTAATAAATTTTTATGTTATGGCTACACATGAAAACAAGGGATTAAAAGCCTAAAGAAGTAGTTATGACTTGCAGGGAGGCTTTACTCTGCAGAAATATACTTCTGAGAAGGTCACCTTCCTGTATAACCATAAGCCTTCCTGAAATGCTCATTGTCTGCTTATTACATCCCCTCTGATTCTTTTATCAGTGTTAAGGAATTTTTCATTAAAGGTGGACACCCAGAGTGTTTCTAGAGGCTTTTGTTGGGAATCACTCACATACCTGAAACTGAGGCTTCACGGCACCTGATGTTTGCTGCGCTCTTGCAGCTGTTCATGATCCGTGTGTGTACTTCGGAGCTACAACCTAAGCAGTCCTGCAGAGTGGAAGAGATAACAGAAAAGGGCTCAGGTAAGAAAGATCTATGCACTGCCCTCTCAGATGTTGCCATAACCATTTGCATACATTGCTATAACCATTAAATAGTCCTCAGTCAGTCTGTCTTTTCCTACTTTATTCCTCAAAATAACATAACTGCATCATTGAAATGCTGAGACTCTAAGAAGGTAAACCATCAGGCTTTGCCTTGTTAAATATGTTTCCAGAATACCTGTGGGCATTTTTAAAGTATATTGACTCAAATGTTTCATGTCTCCTTTCAAAAATGAGTCAGTACTTATGTGGTATCATTCTGTTACATGGCTGAACATGGGACCTGAACAGGTCTGTGAACATCACCTGCAGTGCTGATGAAGCCCATCAAATAAGCTTATATTTATTTTGTTTAGTTTAACATAACTCAGTTTAATGTATTTAGAACCTACTTACAATGTTGTGAAGACATAACAAATGTCTAGAGGAAAGGCAGCTGAACATAAGTTTCAGTGATAATGCTGATTAATGACTACAATAGTAAATGACTGTTTTTACAGGTTTGAAACATTTATAGACATTTTTGTCTTTGTTTGAAGACTGTTGAAGTTGGAAGATTGTTCCTTTCCTCTCTTCCCAACTCACTTTTACAACTGACTGTTACACTGTGTTCTGTGAAGGATACGTAGCTGATTAGCCCCCCTCAAATCATGGCCTACCTGTTCCATGTTATATATTTATATTTGTGGTAGGTTGAACCTGAGTTGATAGACAGCTCTTTTGACCAGTAGCGCTTTTTGGAATTTCCATATTTAAAGCCTGGAGAACACAGGAAGTGCCTCTTTTTCGGTTTTGCAGCTCCTGCGGGAGCAGGTGGAGATGGGTGCTGAGGTTCCGCTTCTCGGAGTGGCCTCAGGCTTCCCCCCCGGTGCCGGGGCATGGCCAGGGCACCGGCGGGAGAACCCCTCAGAGTCCCGGGCAGCTGAGGAACAGCCATAATCGCTGCAATTAGCTGAGACCACCCGGCAGAGGCTTCTGAACACCCCTTCCCCCCCTCCTCCCCATGTGGCCCGTGAACATCCTGGCAGGAGCCGATGGAGCTGAGAGACTAAAATCAAAGAGCCAGCAGCACAAAGAAAGTGGGGTTTTCATTCTTCATAAAGCCCGCACAACAGAGACTACTCTTTGTCATGGTGTCTTCAAGGTCAGAGAGAAAGAAAAAGTGAGTGAAGCTGAAGATGGTGGTGGGAAAGAAAGAGGGCAGAGTTGCGCTTTCCGCGCGGAGCTTAAAACAGCTTCTTGCAGACTGTGGTAAAAACTGTAATAGCCCAAACTGTTTTTCTCTTTAATCCATTTAAAGACATGAGGGGGTGATGAAGAATTCTGAATGCAGCCTATGTACAAAGGAGACCATGCCAGGTTACCCAGAAATTGTGAAGAGTTGTGAGAGACTTTTAAGATTTTCTGTGAAGAAGAGAGTTGTTGTTTCAGGCTGGAATTTGTCCACCCTTAAAAGAGAAACCCCATGTGCGGCCCATGTGATTTTCTTTACATGGGAGAGATGTTTTTCCTGGCGGCAGCTTTTTTTTCCCGGGTGGGGGGGCTGTTGGGCTGTTGGCTGATGCAGTTTGGGAGACCATGGACAGCAAAAGAGACCTGTGTTTCCTTAAATAGTGGAGAGATTTTTAAGAACTGTGAATGCTGACTAAGAATCGTGTTTTGTTATCCTTTGTTCTGGTTTGGGAAAGAGAAAAGGGAGGAGGGGGTGTTGGAGCAAAAGGAGGGGTTTGCTTTAATTTCTTATTATTTTCATCTTTCTTTTAGTTCTGTTAATAAACTTTTTTCTTCATATTCTTTAAGTTTTGAGCCTGCTTTGCATTCCTCCAAATTTCCTGTCTCACAAAAGATAAGAAAGGCGAACTAAACCGCTACATTGAATGGTGTTTCTGCCTGGTTTAGAACCAAACCCGCTACAATATTGTACTTTAATATTACATATATTATTTCCAGAATATTATGTGTCTACATAGGTTGTGAGAACAGAAGTGGTGTTAGGAAAGTAATTTCCTAAAGTTTGTCTTACACTACTCTGGAATTAATTTGGTACTTTATAACAGGAAAATAAGATTATTTGTTTTTCATAGAAAGATGCAAATAAGGTGGTAGATCTTCTTCCTGGTTGTTGTGTTATGGCACAGATATGAAATGGACAACCAAAGAGGGAAAGTTAGTCTGGTCTTTGTTTTCAGTCCTTGACTTCTCCAGTGAAATGGAGCTGAGACCTTGCTGAAAGCCTGATTGTATTGTCAGGACAGAGTCAGGGAGGGGAAATGAAGTCAGAACAAAAAAATAAGATTCTTTCCTCCCCTCTGACACAGTCTGAACTCGAGCTGAAGTGGTTTTGAAGGTGAAATTAAGAAGATCCTTCATGTGTGTGACAGCATCTTAGATTGAAACCTTACTCAGTTTCTTAAACGAATTGGGTCCCTGAGGGCTCGTGACTTGTGGGATATCTTTGTGAAGTTCGAAAATCACCCCAACTAGAAACAGCCTGAGCTGAAAGACTACAGGACTGTTCCAAGACTACAGGACTCTTCTCCTTGTCTGGAATGCCATTGCTGGAACACAACCCACTACGTATCCTGGTATACCAACTGCAGGAAGGCACAGAGAAAGGTTATATGGGTACTGATACACTAATGCTTATATAAACCTTGAAAACAGAACTAAATAATAATTTGGCAAGAAAGCGATGACTCTTCAGCCCATAAGTTTTGTTATATGTTCTTGCAACACTATTTTCCAACAGTGAATATCTGTGTTCTATTACCTAATTTGATAATAAACGTATCTCCTTTCTGTGTTTTTCTTTCTGTTAACAGTTACACCTTCATTGTGTAAAAGATCTTCAATAAATGGTTACAAAGCCCAAGTGTTCTGGAAGAAAATCTTGACACATCCAAAATAAAGACTCTGATCTCTGAACTCCTGCAGAAGCATCTCTTCCTGAATCAGATGCACTTTCAGTGAAGCAAATAAAACTCTTAGAAATATAATAGAACTTAGAAGAGTGAAAATTACACTGCTTCCTTTTCTTTTTAAATGATGACTTTAGCAGATGTAACACACCAATTCTAACCTAGTGTAAGTAAAAATCTAATTTTCCAGTCAAGCACATTTTTATTTGAAATAAGCTGTAATGGTGTCCAGCAGGAAGAAAGAATTTTTAAATTGCACATAAATCAAATAAGAATGAGACACAATTTCTCATTAAGATTTTTCATTAAAAATTTAAATAAATTTTGCAATTTTATAATCAGTAGGTTCAGGTTTGTAAATACCTATGGCATAATCAGATAAATAATCCAAAAGACAAAGGTTTGGCCTGTTTTGTTACAGAGTCAAAGTGACAGTCACTTGAGTCCTTTTTTTGTCCAGGAATCTTAGCAAGCAGCTTGCAGGTTTATAGTTTCATTAACTTCTACAATAACAAACTTTTCCAATAATAATTCACGTGCTCTGTGATTGTAAGATGAGTGGGAGTGAACATCCAGGTAAGGAGACAAGGCTGATCAGTCAGTCAGTGGCCTTTAACACCTCTACTTTATAGAATATGTTTTCATAGTTATCCAGTTCTTGCTTATGGAAAATAAGTAAATGGAGAAAAAAGGAAAAAAAAACACCACAAATACTCTCTCATAAAGTTCCTAATATCTTCAGGGTAGTAAAATTTTGCAGTAAGTAAGACTAAACAGATTTGACTCTGTTTGATGGGTTTGATTTCTATTCCTAATATCGGACATCTTACCCCACCACAATTATGCAAAGCGCACAAATAAATCAGTGCAGAGCAAAATCCAGGATTTCCGTCATTTTCTGCTTCACCTCATTGGATCCTTGACTTACGACTTTTGTGTTCCTTGCTCAACAACTTCCCAGCTTTCACTGAAAACATCTAGAGCTCCGTTCCAACTCATTCTTCCACTGCAAGCTTGTTAGTCAAGTGACCAGGGCATTCACCTGAAGAAATGCCATTTTAATCCCACTCTGTCTCATGAGAAAATTGAGCCCATGTCTCTCATTTCTTTGGTAGGAACTGCAGCTCTGAGCTGGCAGCAGTGATGATCTGGGCAGAAGACTACCAGGTTTACTGACAAATGGCTGCAGAACTCAGAACAGGGGGAATCTGCTGCTTCTGGACCTGGCCATATTGACAGGTCCACTTTAACAAGTATATATTATGCAAATCAAGGTCAGTGGTAACACCACTTTTCCTCACTGTGCACTTTTGAAATAAAATGATCATGACTGATGTGTTTTGTGTTGAACTCAATGCTTCTCCAGTGGATTAGACATGATCTGAGCATGCACTTGATGAACTGGGGCTCCTTGGGGATGTCCTCTCTATGACTCAGGGTAAATTTGGCATTTGTGGCAATGGCACTACCAACACTTCTGAGTATGCCTAGTTTCCTACCCTTAGGCCACTGAATTACTACCAAATGATGAGGTCCTGTGTGGAACCCCTGCTTGCTGTGGGTTCTGGTCCTATTTTGCTGAATCAGAAGGGTTTTTTTCAGTGTTCTTTTTAATTTTTTTCCCTTTCCTAATATGCCAGTCCAACATACATTGAAATGACTTAATGACAGCTGCAGTGGTGTCAGACCATATCATTACATCCACAGCTCTGACCCTCAACTGTGAAGCCATTCTTTAGGAGCGTTATCCCATCATATTACCTCTCTGCGAAAATATCACATGCTACCAGATAAATAAAAGGCTATGGGACCATTTGAGTGCATTCATCTATAACTGAACTTTTGATAAAACAAATCAGTCATTAGGTTCAATCTTGTTCTGCATTATCTACCTGTTTCTCTCTAATAAAACTATGTTGCAAATTTGATACCATAGAGTTGATTACTTATATTCAGGAAAAAATGATATTTATATATAGTGAAAAAAATGAAAATGAAAAATCTTCTGTTCAGAGCAGATGAATAGATAAGTAGAACTTTAATTTGCCTGAGTTTCAGGTGATAAGGTTGTATTTACCTTTGTTTCCCTTTGGCTATATCTCTGGAGCAGAACTGCACCTATTATAAATTAGCTCAGTCTGAAATCAGTGAAGCTAAACAGATTTATTTGAGGTGAGGTTTCTATCTTTTATGTCCTTCATTCCAAGAACTAACTCCACAGGATTGTGTGACAGTTAATTTTCCTTGGTATTTTGAAGCAAAAGGGTAGAGATAGACAAAAGTAACCTTTAGATACTGAATTCAATGTTGTGTTTACTCAATTCTTCCCTGCTCCTAAATTTCAGAAAAAAATTTCATTTGACAAGCTGACCAATACAACCTTCTTTCAATGTCCATATCTCAGAATCAGAAAAGAGAAAATTTAAAGGTTTGTGAATACTTAGTGTAAAGTTGCTGCTGGACTACCTTCTAAAATACAGACAAATAACTTTGATAATTGTTCTGTTTGATTCCAAATGAAATATGGAGACATATTTTAGGCAGTTTCATTGTTATTTAAATAACTGACATTATAAATAAACATATTTCTTACAAGGCCCAGATGAAATGGTACAAATTTTCTGTGAAACACTGGTTTTCAGGTGATTACAGCTGCTCTTTAAAGCTTTTCCTTACTGTTGAGTTGAATAAGACGATGCTTATGATGAAGTTTCCTCTGCATTGCACAAAAGGTCAGACTCATTTTATGCTATCAAAGTCTTCTGGAACTGTGTAAGCTCTGTGTCATCCTGGCTTCAACATTACTCTGCTGATGAGTCTTGGTGGTCCTTCTGCTCATCAGAGGAAAAGTACTTGCAGCCTTCACTGCAACAGATGGCCCAGAAAGCAAAGAAATGCAATGAAAGTGTAAATAGTGCAGTGTCATTTCTTTGTTTAGTAACGGCAATGACAGAAGGTTTGAAACATTTTTTTCCTAATGCACTGTGGAAGGCTTCAAAAAATTAACTGCTTTAAAAACCCCAAACAACAGGCAAATGACATAATTTTTTTTAATAACCCATTGGTATACTGAAGCTATTGTATTAAATATGGTTTATTTACATATAGGGTTTCAGTTGAAACTATTCATTACCACAGATAACAGGCACTGACATCACAATCAATGGTTCAGCTTGCCAGTAAGTACAGGGTAGTCTATCTGCAAGAAGAATTTTAAAAATGTGGTAGTAGTGGACAGAAAGCTGTAGGATATCACAATGCACCTGGACTAGGCAGGAGTCTGAGAATCAGTGGGAATCAGAAGATCCTCTTTACAAGAGAACTTCCAAGCTATTAAAAATAAACACAGGAAGACAGAACACAGTAAGAGCTCCTTCCAAACTGGGATTTGTTGTATGCCACATTTTAGCTACCCATAGCATTAGGGAATTAATTCCTCATGCAGAAGTTGTGTTGATACTAATTTATAAGCTTCTCCCTTCATTAAAGGTCCACAATTCAACTTCCCCGTATTGAAACTACTTAAGGTTTTGCTTAAGTTTAAATATATGCCTAAGTCATGTTAAAACCAAAGAAGATTTAGATGTGAGAATAACTCATTGTTACACTGATACAGATTTAATGGACCACTAGATATGTCTAAAGTATATTAAGTTGATAGAAAGACCTCTGTTGATTGAAATGCTTTGTAGGTCAGGATCTAACTTCCCTCACTCTGTAGAGTACTGCAGTACTTGCTGATTTAGCCAAATGCATTTTACATGCTTCCTTGTTGAATGGGTGTTTTAATTCAAAGTAACTACCTGGGTGCTCTTTTCTGCGTGCAAGTACCACAGATCTCCAAGTATTTTAGCACAGGACTGAAAATGTTAAATTCTCATAAAAAATAATCAATAAAAAAATTAGTAGTTTGGGCTGAAGTTCCTTTCTAGCAGTCTCCAGAAATTTTTGCTTCAGGTTCTGACTGAAGTGTTTTCAACTGGAATATTTTATTCCATCTCTCTATTTAAACCAATATGACTAACATTATTAAAAAACTATAGAAGTAATTAATTTATAAGAAAGGCACTTACTGAACACTTGCCTATGTACTTACCTGTGTACTAACCTGTGATGTGTCTTTGTGGTAAGAGGTGTTTTTATAATGGCAGCAAACATTAAAAAATAGTTTATGTTTTAATAACAAGATGAAGAAAAACTTCTATTTACTGATTACATTGTATTTTAATTTAGTAATATTTTACTCCTCACTTCCACATGAGAAATTGAAGCCAACAGTAGTTCCACAGATAAAGTCTGAAATAAAAAGTCTTTTTTCTGGACCATTTTCCCTGCAGAATGGGTTTTGGGTGGCATTCTCAGTGAGGAATGTGCAATCGGATTCTGCACTCTAGAGGAGAGATTTGCATCCACAGGCATACTGAAAAGAGTGTTTTGGCATGAGTTTCTAATTAGTCCTCCTTGGGCCAAATTTTTTCTCACTTGCACTGGTCATCAATTTTGCCATTTGCAATTTATAGTGAGGAAAGTGAAAGAGGAAATCTATTTTCTTAATTCTGTCCTCATTTTCATACTTTATTGACAAATAACCTGCAACAATCTAGATGTTATTAAGCTTCCCCTGTCTGTGAGTCCTTGAGTTTTATTAGTAGCATTTTTTGGAGGAGTAGATTTGATTTCTGTCAGCATAAGTTCATCGTTCTCAAATTCTAGGAGGGAAGGAAATCCACATTGAAGCACTTGTCAGCTGATCTCCTATGATGCTGAATCCTCAGGATGAATTGAGAACATACTTTCATTTTCACCTTGCAGCTCTTAATCTCCTTGGGGTTCAGAAAATGAGGCAGACTTCCACTAGACCTCTGCAACACTGAACCTTGCAGCATGATTTAAGAACAATTTTCATTTTAGGCTTGCAGACTTAAGACTCCCAGGAACAGGAAAATATGGCAAGTTTAGCTGTATAACTGCAGCTCCAATTCCCAATGATTTGTTTTTATGTTTATTTTGGAGAAACTTTTCTTTTCTAATCTTATTTCAGTTAAAATTTAAGAAAAAATCAAACATCCAAACTTCCAGTAAATGCTTGCATACTCATAATTCCCGTAATGATGGAATCAGAGTTTTTCTTCTACTTCTAGTGTCTGGAGATTTGCAGGGCAGCAGAAGAGAAAAGCAAAACATATTTTTTCAAAAGTAATGTACTAAGTAGATAATGATGCCCACAGGCAAACAAAGGAAAGTCGAGAATATGGTGTAAGTGACAGACATTATGCAGATGCAAGTGGAAAAGAAAACGGAAGTTGAACACTTGTAAGTGTTAAAGAATCGGATGAGTTAAGGGTCTATTCAGATAGGATATAGGATCTTACTTAGTGAACAGCATTATGCTGCTGGTGGCAGAAAGCAAAATGTTTGGAGCTTGAGTTCAGTTCAAAGAGAAACCCAAGAATATGTCTGGGCCTATCTACAAATCATAAAATCACAGGATGGTTAAGGTTGGAAAGGACCACAGTAGGGTCATCTGGCCGAACCTCCCTGATCCAACAGGGTTTTCCTGGAACACATTGGACAGGATTGTGTCCAGATGGTTCTGGATGACTGCATCAATAAAACACAGAAGCTAAACGTTGCACCCAACTGAAGAGGAATGCCTAGGCTAGAAAACCCCTTCAACCTTTTCTGATCCTAGTGAATCTAATTCCCTTAGTCTCCCTTCATACATCATGTGCTCTTTTCCCCCATCCATCTTTGTTGATGCTTCTCTGGATTCCCTCTAGCATGTCAGTGACTTTTTCTCATTGCTGCATTCAAACCCAGACATAACACTTCCTATGTGTCCGTACGAGGGCCAAAGAGAGGAAATAACCATTTCTCTCAATGTACTAGCTATGATATTAAAGCAGTATGTGGGTAAGCCCTCATTGCTGCAGAGGCACACAGCCAGCTGGCGTTCAACTTGTTCAGCATGAGGACCTTCATCTCATGTTCTGCAAAGCTGCTTTCCGGTCAGCCAGCCCTCAGACTTTGTTTTACATGGTCTTATTCTGCATCCCATAGTTTATATTTGGCTAAAATTAGTGAGCTTTGTGGCAGTCTATTTCTCCAGCATGTTGAGATCCCTCTAAAAAACAGCCCTGCTCTCTGCTCAGCAAGTTGTTAATTCCTCCTTGGTTTGAACCTGGTTTTGGCACACTCATGTCAAACTCCAAGTCATTACTTACAGGAAAATACTTCAAAGCAGTACTGATCCCAGGGGAGATGTCATTCATAACTGTCTAACAGTGGGATTTCACTGAACCTGCCAGTCCAGTCATTTGGCTACACATTTTGTATTCAACACATTTAGTATATTGACTAGATTTAGACTTCTGAATGAAATAATAGTATGGAATATCTGATGAAAAGCTTGTTACAATCAAGGGAAATTATGTCCACTGGTCTTACATCACCTGCAAAACCAGTTGTCTCACTGTAGAAGGTGCAACTTGCCTTTGGTCAGTCCATGGTGACTGCAGACATTTTACTGTTCTTCAAAGGCCTGAATGCAGGTTTCAGGAGGTTTTGCTTCCCAGCCTTCCCAGAGACTAAAGTGAGACTTAGAATTTCCAAGGTCCTCCTTTCTGTCCTTTTGACGTGATACTGGTCAGCTCCCTCAGCACTCTCAGATGCACTTCATCTGGTCCAATTATCTGATTAATTTGGAGTCTTTAACTGGGATGCAAAAACTAATATCAGATTGACATTTTCCTAATAGACGCACATTTATAAATTTATCATATGACCTCGACCTTCACCACATGGTTCTTTCTAAACTGTATGTCCTCCATCCTGTTAACGAGTTTCAATTTCTGTTCTGGCTGTTTCCATTTCTACAAAAATTCTGTTACCTGACCTCTTTTGAAAAGGTAAGATTAATTTCCAGGCTTCAGAAATGTGCAACTCATCTGAAAATTTGACTGGAAAATTCTGTGTCTCCTCTTCTGCTTCAAAGAGAAACTGCACACTACAAATCAGATAAACCACAGCTAAACCTCTTTCTCTTCCCAAGCCATATGGCTATGTCCTTTCTTATCCTCTGAGGCCCACAAACATAATCTCATCTAAAGTACACTAAGTCATTAAGCTCCACAATTATTGGGGCTTGGATCCTTTTCTTCCTTTAATTTTTTTTTCTACTGTTAATGCCACACCGCAAGTACACTCACATTAGAGCCGTTTATTTGCTGAACTGAAAAATCAATATGTTCACATCTAATTGACAAGCTTAATTTGAGCAATTGCATATATATAGTAAGACCACTTTTCATACAGGGCTTTCTGCACCCAAATCTCAGATTACTCCTAGAAGAAATTGGTATCATTATCTTTAGCTTCCAGACAGCTAACTTGAACCGTAGATGCTTACTGAAGTATTCCTGCAGGCCAGAGCAGAGTAAGGATGGCAGTGCAGTTCGACGAAGTACTCAACCAATGTTATTTCCCTTGGCTGTCTTAAAGCAACCCTCCTTAAAGCTCTCCAAAGCACATCAAATATTTCAGTTTTGAACTTTCAACCTGGACAGCATAAAACACATGGACTTCTGTCCCTCTGTGTCAAAGAATAAAAGCCAGGCAGTTACATGGCAAAACACACTTGGTTATAAGTACTTTCTTGCTTACTAAAGAAGAAAAGCCCCCCACACTTCTGTTTTTCATACAATGCAGTAGTGCTATGGGCTTTAACCTATGCATCCTCTGAGTATTTTCATCTTGATACAGTTACCACCTCATAGATAGGAGACTCTCTTTTGTAGTAATAAGACTTTTCTCAAGTTCAGGCGTGAATGAAAATAATTTTGAAAAACAGAGAAAAAGATCAGGTAGTATTTCAGGACTTGAGATATGAATGTAATTGGGGCTTTCTGACATATCTAAACTAAAATAAATGCATATGTGTCTTAAAGAACTTATTTTTAAAAAGGCCTATTTGTAACATTATTCATAAATTAAGTAGCTGATTTAAGATATTTGTGACCCGATTTGTTTTCTACTGGTTGAACATATGTGAAGTATTGTGGCATTTAATCTTTTTTGAAAAGGTTTTATTAGGTGTAATTTGTGATCATAGCTATATTGCTAAAAGTCATTATCTAGCTAACATCTCTTCTTCACTCAGGGACACCGGTTTATATAAGATTATCGAAGAAACTTTTAAGAGAAACTTTTTAAAATTCCCCAGTCAATGTTGCCAAGACTTTTAAAACGACTTTTTAAACTTCTTTGTTTGCTGAATTGCTTTATCCTATTGGTCATTTCTATGTTGGATTCTACATTAAAAAATAAAGGATCTATTTATTCTCCTGACACCTTTTATATCTTTTATCTCTTCTTTAAGAAAACATCTGGCCATTAGCATACTAATAGCATCTCTGCTGGTTCTTAATGGAGCTTCTTTTATCTTTATGGTACCATCTGGTTTCAAGTTACTTTTAAAGAAAAAATGAGTAAGAAAGTTAAAATCCCAAAGGCTGTCCTCTTTGTTGTTGAAAAAGACTGTATGTAGGTATCCAGTGCCATACTTTGCTGAATCTCTTCTCCCTGGTGCAGAGATACATTCCTAGCATGATTTGGGTTGGAAGGGTCCTTAAAGATAATCTAGTTCCCATCCCTTTGTGCCATGGGCAGAGACACCTTCCACTAGACCAGGCTGGTCAGAGCCTCATCCAGTCTGGCCTTGTCCACCTATCCCACTCTCACGTCTTCAAAAGTGGCTAGATGCACAGCAAATAATTAGGCATGTAATGATACTTTGCCTCCCAAATTTTGCAGGTATCTGGGGAGAAATGCTACATTGCCAAAGGTACAAAAGTGAAATTCACTTCTTCCCATCTGAATAACAATGATGATAACAACAATAATAATAATAGTACTCACCACACAGGAGAGAAAAAGTTAGGGTAACTCCACTATTTGCCTCCCTTTCCTGCTCATTTCTTTGAAAGAAGAGAACCTGTGTTCCACAGCAGAGCAAACCTGTATGGGGTGAACAGTGGGATACATCCTTGCTCTTCATCATTCCTCAGGCCAGCTGAGGGAATCATGAATATATTACACTAAGTACTCAAAAGAATTCTGCTTGCAATGTGTGCTTTGCTGTATCAGCTCTGACCTACATAGATTACTTCTTCTGTTGGGATCATGCCTCTTGGACCTTCTGAAATGTGGAATACAGTGCCTTTTTTTTTAGGAGAAAATGCTTTTAAATATTTCCTATATTTTTATCGTACCCTGTATTCTTTTCGTGTAATATTGCTGTTGGATAAATATAAATTAAGGTTGCTCCAGATAATAAAACAACTGCTCTTATTACAAAAAAATCAGGTGAATCAAAGTCCAAAAGTTTATTGTTGGTACGTGTGAATGTTCAAGGTCTTCATAAACTTGAGACATCTTTCAATGTCATCAGGCTTTTACTAATTAATTACTTGCGAATAAGTGTTTCAACAACTGGCTTCTAGGCAAAATCCTCTGAGGTTCACAGCCAACACCCTTAAACTATTGAGATAGTACAATGCTACACCACTTAAAGTTTTACTCATCAATCACGTCTTTCAGTAAGTTCAGATATTTTTTCCTGCATTCTGATGAAAGATCTTAATTGATAACATGCAAGCCTGTAGTATATAAAAATTAGATTAAGACACAAAATCCAAAGACATCTCAAAGGCCATTGATGGTGTTCATGGGCATGCTGGTACAGGTATGCATACAGCTGTGGAGCTTTCTTCTGAGTTCTGAATGTCAAGGAACCAATGATTTGGTAGACATCACTAGGTGGTGCTGGTACACATATTTTTCATGTGTTTTTCTTTAGTGTACAAATATTGCCCAGTCTTGGGAAGAAATTATATTGCTGTTGGGTTTGGTTATGCAAAGATCCCTGGAAGTGGCTATCCATGGAAGTGTTCAAGGCCAGGCTGGATGGGGCTTTGAGCAGCCTAGTCAGTGGAAAGTGTCCTTGTTGGGGGCAGGGGGATAGGAACAAGGTAATCTTTAAGGTTACTTCCAAGACAAGGTATTCTGTGAAAAGTAGTTACAACTGGACATTAAGGGAAATGAAGCCCTCCATTCCCCTGCCTCTTCCACAGCTCAGTTCAGTGATGTGTGGGGCTCTGCTGTGCTGTCAGGTGCCTCTGCGTAGTCCAGCAGCCCCTGAGAGAACTGCCAATTGCTTCTGCCCCTCTGTCGGTCTGAAGTGCATTTTCTTGGCTAGAGGCAGAAATACAAGAGTGCTTTGCTCTGCAACTTAAATTCAGAAAGTACTTTCCAACAACACAAGGTCCAGTATCCTAAACAATATCTACTTTTTTTTATGGTATATTTCCCAATCTTGCTGTAGTCAGAGATCATAGCTAACAGAAAAGAAATTCTGCACGTCAATTTCTGAGAAGAAAAGTCCATTGTGAGGTATAGCTGTAACCCAACAGATCCTCTCCAAATATCGTTACATTTCCATGCCATGTATTTCAATACACTACAGGCATCTGGGGAAATATGTTGCAGGCATTTAATATTTTTTGGAATCACTTTAACAAAAATTGGAATATACCTCTTTGAGAAAATGAAAATGATTATGCTGTCTCTGTCTTTGATCCTTCAGTTATTATCCAATTTTATTTCTATACCATCTGTAAGAAAGATATTCTTATTTTTCCCTCTACAAAAATTTTTGTTTAAAACATTAAAAAATGTAAATTTAGATCTTCTTAGTGCATTCTTGTGTGCTGTAGTGAGCTGTAATAATGATATTGATGTTATTGTCACTACTACTGACACAAACACCTAATCAGCAGAGCTGTTGTTTCAGGCTCTCTGAAAAATTCAAGCAAATTTCACTGTGCCTGTGTGGGTATTTTTAGAACATGTTGTTTGTAAACATGATTTGTAGAGTATTTCAAGAAGATAGTTAAGACTGAAGAAAAACTGTGTGGAAGAAAGAAAGAAAGGTCTTTCAACTTCAGCTAGTCCTTTATCAAATTAAAATATATATATTTATATAAATATGAAAAGTATATTTTAGCTTTCTTCAATGGTCTCTGGTGCAGAAATAATAATAATATGTCAGGTTAACTCTCTGGTGAAGGGGCAAACGAATGGGTTATAAATTTGTCACAATGTTTCTTCATTTGTTAAAGTCAGTGGTAAGATTCCCTCTGGTATTAGACAGAAGAAGATCTAACTTGCAGACTACTCCGGTGACACTAAATATACAAAACTTCCTCATCAATGTGGAGCTGTGAGATCAGCTCTGTAGGTGGCAGTAACTGATTAACTGTTTGTAATTGTAGTATCAGCATCTCAGACTTTCAAATCATCCACTCTCAAAACCTGGCACAGTTTTTTTTTTTTTTTTTGTGAAAAGAGCAGCTTTTCCCCATTCTTCATGACTTACTTTTTAATTAAGCTCCCAGGGTTTGCTCAGTATCATCCTCCTGTTTTCTAGTTTATTGGCTGTGGTCTGGAAAGCCATTGGACTGATTTTCCAAGAGAAGTGTAGCTGGTTAGTCATCTGCTACTCTAAATATATGTTTGTTTTCCAGAACTACCAGGAGTTTAGTGCATTTTTTGTAATTGCTTGTTCAAAGATCTACAGATGTGTTAGGTTTTTCCTACACTTCATCTCCCTTACTGGATCACAGCAAATGATTTTATTTTTCATTTGCTGCAGAAGAAGAGCAAACATAATTTTTGTTTAATGTCAGCAAGCTTTAAAAGAGTTGATATTTAACTTTTGTTAATTAGGAATAGTTTTTTAACACGTCTTCTGTCTCTTTATTTATAGAAGAAAGACAATTAGAATAGATAATTTCTAATGTCACCTCAGTTCTCCAACCATTGTCTTGAGTATGACATAGGTCACATTTATGAAATGTCAATGTATTCAGATACATTTGTTGTTCTAGTTCAGCCATTTTATTTAAATATTCTCATGAAGATGCAACAGATAAAACTCGATAAAACTCTCATTGGTGCCTTGAGAAAAATTTCAATGGATTCTTCTCTCAAATCTTTAAAGAGCATTTCACATATTCCCGCTAAAATAACATTTACACCAAACATAGGAAAGCAGTATGTTTATGCAATTTGTTGCTTAGTGTTACAATGAGTCATATTCTGATGGGTCTTATGCTTTTTCTACAAATAGCTCTACAAATTAACATGAATGACATCACTGGGGTCCCGTGTTTCCATTGTCATTGGTATTTGACCCAAAAGGGACACCCTCAAATTTAGTACAGTGCATTTGATCTGTAAGTTGAAAGGCAATTTGTAATGACAATCAGTATCACTATCCCTTCTTTGCAGATGGAGAAAGGTGGGTGAACAGTCTTACTAAAAAAGCCAGATGTAAGTTCAAATCATGTTGACTGTCTTATATTTCATGTCACTGTCTCTTCCAATTCATTAACTCAGAATAATCTTGTGTATTTGAACTGGATGATACCTTTTCATATTATTGGTGACAAAAATTTTATTATAACATTCTAGACAGATTTCATGTAGGGTTTTTTCTTTAAAAGTTTTTGGGGTGTTGTAATTTAATGTCATTTTGAAAGAAACAAAAATGCTATCAAAATATTGCCTCTATAACTGTTAACATTTTGTTCATTGATGGAGTTTATTTTAGCTTTTGAAAGCAGTAAATATTAATAGTATATTGTTTGTTGCATTTATTACCTTTTGGTAACATAATATTTATCTGTACTAGAAGTTAAACAAAATATGAAATTTATGTCTGTCTTAAAATTACTCTCCTTGGGAACTAATTCAACATATTTATTTTCCCAGTTCTTCCAATTAGCAATCGATTTTCCTTCAATAAATTGATGAACAAAAAGACCAATTTACATCAGAAATAATTTGCACATGGAACAGTAAAACATGAAAACATGGCACAAAAATGCTTGTTCTTGTATAACCAACTGCTCTGGATACAGTCTATCTTTCATTCTCTTTTTGGTACATATCTAACAAAAATTCTGAGTGACTGAGTCTTCTACTCAGAGCAAACCTTTAATAATGCAGCAGAAAACAAAACCCTGATATGTTATTTAATTTATTTGAGGTAAGAGATTTCCTTTATCAAAATAAGACTAAAGATCAATGTCATGATCAATGTCTATGCACCCTTACAAGAATGTCTTATTTTGAAAAATTAAATAGTTTATATGGTTTCCATCAACTGTTTTTGTCCTATTTTAAAAAGGAAGACAAGCGATTGCGGCATGCATTTGAATTTTTGTTAAGAAAGTACCCTGTCTAGATTGTCATCAACTTTTATTAATCCAGAGGAGGTAGCGAGGAGATTTAAATTTTAAAATATTCTAAACTATGGAATAGTAGGATATTCTTCACTAATGTAATTTAGAAAAACAATAAGTAGATTGAGGTTTGACACACATTCAATTCTGAGGTTGTCCTTAACCAGATGCCACTGATCTGAATGGTCTCCCTGGCTAAATCAATCATATGGAATCTATATATATGTAGCTAAACACAATCTGCAGAAAAATATGTATATGCAGATCATATTCTCTTTAGGCTCTAGGGAGAAATAATTTCATAAAAAATAAAGCAAGAAATGCTTTTAATCATCCAGTGTTCCACTTTTCAGTAGTTAATTATGATGAAAAGGGAGCTCTCCTCCAGCCTATGAAAAAAAAAAAGAGGATAATCTACTTCTGCAGATATATATGTTATATAAGATGTTCCCTTTTCAGGTCTAAAAAGAATCAAAGGAAATATATGCTTGCATGTATTATATAATTTTTTTTTATATACAGACAGCACATTGCAAGATATTCAAAAGAGCAATTTTTTTTCCCAGCATTTTTAGCTATTCAAAAGAGGAACATGAAGTCCAAATACATTTTGGGGTTTTTCTCTACTTTGTAAAAATTAGATCCTATGAATGTTAACTTTCCTAAACTTTAACTTAGAAAAAGCCCAAACCGACCACCCCAAAAAACCCCAACCACCAAATCAACCAACCAACCAAAAAAACCCAACCAAAAGTACCCCAAACCCAGCAGACCAACAGAAAAGTGAAGATGCCTGCCAGAGTCTGAAATCTCTTTGATGGCTTCCTATTGAGAGAAGTGCTCTTGCAGCATCCATCTTCAGCTCAAACTGGCATAGTCTGATATGAGATGAACCCAGATTTTCAAACATATCCTTATCTCTTTAGTAGGAGCATGGAAACTGCGAGACTGATCACACACACTCATGCCAAAGTCTAGCACCCTTTCTCCAACACTAGCCAAAACTACATGCAGAATTAGATCCTTGAGAGCAATGAAGGAAATACTTAGAAGTAGGAAGATATAGAAGAGTGCTCCTAGTAAGAAAAATTCCTCCAAAGTGATGAAAAACAGTGAGATACTCTGCTTCTCAGCAAGTCTTAGGATTTCCAGGCGACCCCTGGATAGTGAGGTCCCTGTCAACCAGTGCAACCTCTACAAAAATGAATATGTACAACAAGTCACTTTTGATGGCTATAAATGTGGGCTGATGGAAACTGAGATAGTTAAAAACTGCTGTCAAGTAACTGGAAAAATGTCTTCATATTTTATTTTATTATTTTTATTTTATTTATTTTATTTTATTTTATGTTTTATTGATATTTTGATTAATTTTATTTCTGCTGAGCTGAACCCTTCTGTGAAGCCTGAAGATTTGTTTAAAACAGTACATGTCTAATGTGCAAGAAGACAATTCTCAGACATGTCTTGAGGCACCCTGAGACCTCTGGACACTTTTTCATGTAGACCATAGTCTGATGAAAGTCAGCCTTTCGCCTTTTAGCCCTACTTCACCCCTTCCCAGTCTCTAAACCAGAGTGCACATGACCTTTCAGGGATACCTAAAAAAAATTGAGTTGCTGTCAAACCATTCAGAAAACGAATGCCTTCCTCTTCAAATTCTTGGCAGACAGTCAGGGTTTTTTTTGCAAAAATGTTGCACATATCCGTTCTTAAAATGACTGGAATAAGATTGTGTGCAGTATTGAATCAAAGAATACACAAAGTGCATTGTTTGGTAAAAACAGTGCATAAATCACAAGTTATGAACAATTGGAGACAATTTTTTTGTTAAGTCCTTCATCTGGCAGAATTTCACTTAACTTCCATGGGAATTTTCTTTGGTGAAAATACTAAATAGGGAACTGTTTCACTGGATGAATCAGATTATTATTTCTTTTACATGGGGGATGGCATCTTTGTGTTTCAGTGCGTATTAACAAAGCATGTGCAGAAATGTAGGTTAAACTCTGGTTACCTGAATTTTTGAAAGATGCTGACATACCCTACAACTGAGGTTAAATTAGGAGGAGTGAATGTATAGGAAAAAATACCACTCCCTACATTTTACTGTGATGCACTACTTGGCCGCTGTCGTGTTGGCAGTGTGTCTCAGGTTATATCCTCATTTACCTCTTGAGCTTAGGGAGGCAATTAGGAAATCCTATGTTCAGAAGATTTAACTTCACAAAGGTGAGTATGAGGTATCCCTGTGCTTGGAAAGCTAAACACGATGGTTTTTGATAGGATTAAATGTCTACCTTTGGAAAAAAACCTAGGTTTGTATTTGGTTTAATGAAGAACACATCTCATGCTTTCTGCCTCTTGGATAACACTTACAGTAATAGACATATAATTGAACCACCTAAGGCAGGATAAGGTGACACAGAAATAAGAAAACAAGAGGATTTTTCCAGTCCTAGACACCTATTTAAAAGAGATATCAGATGGCAGGATGAAATGCCAAATTTCTGGACTAATAATCAAAGATTATTATAGTGTACTCCAGAGCAGTACACTATATGGTCTCTGCTCAGGTGAGGGAATGTGTTCCTTTAGCACCAACTAGTTTTCCTCATCCTTCAGCAACACCACTGGAAGATTCTTCAACCATGAAACATTGTTGCTGGGATCCCAGCTGAGACCTGAAACCTCACTTACACAAAGCTGTGAAGAGCAGTGGATTGAATCCCTCTGGAGATGCTTGTCTCTTCCCCTTGTCTCTAGAAGGAGCTTAGGGCATGAATGATACTGATTTAAGCACCTAGTCTCATGTCTGAATATTAGGGGACAGATGATGGGGGTGTTGTTTTCTTTGGTTTTTTTTGGTTTTTTTTAAGCCGGTGTAAACCTGCATATGTCTAATTTCTTAAAGAGTCTTCTGCATCACTGTCTGCACAAGTTCCTAATCTGACACTTTGCAAGTGTGTCACACTACTCCACATGAAATATATGCCTCTTCCTTCATTCCAGAACTCTTTGTGTCACATGGCTTCATCCCTAACTGGGATGTCCATTTATATCACAACATGTCCTGCAAATTTACTAGATTGCTTTAATTCACAAATAAGGAAACTAGGCTGGTGGAAGTTTTGTATAAAGCTAGCACACTGCATTATACCAAAGAAGCTTTCTTGAATGCAGTTGTCAGGAAATTACATACCTGTGTTTCTGAATTTGTAAACCAGGCAGTTAGTTGCTTCAGATTCCTGGTGATAAACGCTCTGTAAAAATTTAGTTGGTTAGGGTCTACAGCCTTTTTTTCATTAAACAGTATGTTTTATGGCAATTAAGGCTACTTGACCAGCTCCACAAGTGGTAAACCTTGACATTCAAACTGTCACTTTACATCAGTTGAGAATGTGACTTAATTAACTTCTCTAAAGAAAAGCCATTGCTCTCCATGAGCTTTGCATGATACCAGATCACTGGAAAAAGCCAAAAAGGCATTTAATTCACTCTTGCAAAACCAGTTTTCATGCTGCTAACTTTACAATGGAAAATGGCATTATAAGCTCAACTGTCCTTGAAAGGTTTCTGTGCTTCTTAGAGGAAATGCATAAGGTTTTCTGAGGTAAGATGAGGTGTAAGGTTAATGTGCCTGGTTGTAAATTCAAGTATGGGGATCATTTGTTCAGAGGGAATATGATAAGCTGTGGTAAGAATTAGTTGGTTTAAATAGTACATTAGGTGACAACAGAAGTAGTATCTCCATCTTGTAAAGTACTGCTCTGATTTTAGTTAATTGTTTTTAATGGATAATAACATGGGTAGAGAAATTTTGTTTGCGGTATCCAAAGGGGATAATTTCTTTTCTTCTATGATTTAAATTATTGCATTTGGGAGAGAAAAAACTAAGAAATATTTTAAAGAAAAGGCCTTTTTCTTAAATTAAAAACAGAATATCGTAAGACTTCTATAGTATTCTATACTATAGTATATTCTACACTATTTCTGCATAAACTTGCTTTATGCAAATAAGTATTTTCAAACCTGAGATACATGCAAACCTAGAAGTTTTTGTATGGGGCTGAAAGTATCTAATATGTCATTCATTTCTATTCCTGCAGAAATTAAAGGAACATTTCCCCCCTCCCCCCCCGCCCCTACATTTCCCATTGTAGGAAATGAATTTCATGTAACTTGTAGCACAGTAAGAACTGATGGTTAGAGAATACTTTGTCAGACATGGCAGGGCAGAACCTGCTTGAGAAGCCAATTGTGTTGCTACTGAGTTGTCAAAAATTACTGCTATTTTCGAGTCAGAAATTATAGGCTTACTAAGTAATATAGGTTAAATAAAATCATTGCCAATAATTTACAGATGGTCAGTAGGTCTGAGAAGAGTAGGAAATGCTGAGCTAACCTGGTGTGATGATATTCTTTGTGAAGTAATAGGGATAAGGAAATAAATGGTCCATTTATAAACCTTCTTCTGAAAGTTTTGTGAAGTGAGCAGAGTTTGCTTTTGAGTCACTGGGCCATAAGTAGCTTTGACTGCTGCTTTCCTGATCAATTCTCTGAGTTCTATTTGTTATGTTATCTTGGTGTCTGCTGTATCTGGGCCAGCAGGAGCTATCTATGGCACTAGTGCCTGTTCTTTTACTTTATCTGCGTTATTCATAGTGTCAGATAGTCCCCGAATCTAAGTGATGCTCTTGCCTGCTACCACATCAAAAATAGTGATAATATTCTTATCAACACTACTCCTACTAGTCAGATGGAAGGCCATTTCTGCATTCCACAACCTTCTATAATTTGAAAAAGATATTTCACATAGGGAAAAATGTTACTATATGGGAGCTCAGGGTCCAGTCATCATTTCTCTTCACTTGCTTCTCCTTGTCCTGCTTTTTATTCATTTTTTTTACTAAGTTAAGGACTCCTATTGATCTCCTTGTGCACCATTTCTGATTCTCTCATATGTCCCTTAATCCTTGCTCTCCATGATGTTGTTTCTTATTCTTGCTCCTATTCTTTCCTGAATCTTTTCATCGCCTAAACAGCCCTGTCTCAAATATCCCAGGACCCCCATAATTGCCGTACATAGAATAATTTAGGTTGGAAAAGACCTTTAAGATCGTTGAATCCAAACATTAACCCAGGACTGCCAAGTCCACCACTAAACCATGTCCCCAAGTGCCATGTCTGCACACTTCCCTGAGCATACTGTTCATACTTGCAATACCTTGAAAACCCTTCCAGTTAAGTACTTTTTCCTCATATCCAATCAAAGCCTTCCCTGGTGCAGCTTGAGACCTTTTTGTGTCATCCCATCACTTGTTACTTGGGAGAAGAGACAGACATCCACCTGGCTATAGACACCTTTGTGGTGGGTTGAGCCTGAGCTGATGGACAGCTCCTTTGACCAGTGGCGCTTTTCGAAATTTCCATATATAAAGGCTGGAGGGACAGGAAGTTCTCTCTCTCTCTTTGGGGTTTGGCGTTCCAGCAGGAGGAGGGGCGGGGAAATGGCGGCCGAGGTGTTCGCTCCTTGGAGCGGCCTCGAGCCTCTTCCCTCCCCCGGTGCCGGGGACACGGCCCCGGGATGCCGGCGGNCCCTTAAAAAAGGACTACCCCATGTTGTGGCCCATGTGATCCCATATCCATGGGAGAGGTGTTTTCCCAGTAACAGCTTTATTCCCGGGCGGGGGCTGTTGTACTGGGGCTGATACGGTTTTGGAAGACCACGGATTGCAAAGGAAACCTCTTTTCTCCTTACTCAATAGAAAGATTCTTAAAATTGTGGATACTGACTAAGAATTATGTAATGTTATCCTTTGTGCTGGTTTAGGGAAGAAGAAAGGAGGAGGGGGGTGTGAGTAAAAAGAGGGATTTTGCTTTGATTTTCTTATTATTTTCTTTTCTCTTTTAATTCTGTTAATAAAGTTTTCATTTTCTTTAAGTTTGAGACTCTTTTGCATTCCTCCAAATCTCCTATCTCACAAAAGATAAAGAGGTGAACTGAAACCACTACAAAACTGGTGTTTCTGCCTGGTTTCGAATCCAAACCCCTACAACCTTTCAGATAGTTTTGTAGAGCAATAAGGTCCCCCCTGAGCCTTCCTTTCTCCAGGCTAAACAGTCCCAGCTCCCTCAGCCACTCTTCACCAGATTTTTACTCAGGACTCCTCACCTGCTCCATTGCCCTTTTCTGGCCATGCTCCACCACCTCAGTGTCTTTCTGGTAGTGAATGGCACAAAACTGAATGCAGGATTTGATACGTCTCTGTCTCTCTCCTCTTGTCTCTATCTCATAATCTTAAAGCATAATTTCTTATTGTTGCATTTATTTTGTCCTGTATTTAAATTGCTATTGTCTTGATCTAAATTAATCTCACATCAGAATAAAGAACATTATGGACTGCACTTTCCACCCAAGTGTTATATATCAGTGAATTAAGGAAGCTCCACAGAGGTCTAACCCTGGATCCTGGTTTCCTCTCGGGATAATAATGATAACAAGCATTGGTTTATAGAACATCAGGTTTCTGCCATGGGACTACTCAGTCAGAATCATCTATTTTTTGCCCCAAATCCATCTTCTGCATAGGTTCACCCTAGCGACTCTACTCCTTGTTCACACAGTGTGCTTGGTTTGGGCAGGGAAGGCTCTGACTGACTTTTTGCCTATCCTCTTGCTCTCCATACCTATGTTAGTGTGTGTTTTAGAGCATGATCCTAGACAAGTGTGAGCAGAAGACATTACTGATGTGATTATAAACTTTGAAATCCTGTTTCATTGGGATGTTTGGTTTTTTCAGTTATTCTTTGCATGTAGTGTGCAAGCATCTTAACAAATGAGAAAATGGGCAGTTTTCACAGCATACACATCAACACTCACATTTTATCAACTGTGACTGATCCTCAGAAACCATGCACACTCTGGGGTTTGAGGATCTCTTCTCCCTGCTCTGTGCACAGTCTACAGGTTGACCTGTGCCTACAAACACCCCAGTAACTGCATTTCCTGCAGTCTCTGTGTCATACACAGAGGGTGGGTTGGGTCTTACATGCAAAGACTGGCACTTTCTAGTGACTGAAAAAAGCTGACAGCATGATAAAAGAAATGATCTGGCTGCTGGAAGCATAATAGTGTGCAGAATATGCATCTACATATGTTGAATCTTTCTTGGTAATGACAACAGAAACATTTCAACTTGGAATAGTATGAAAGGCTGACACAGGGTGAACTCATGCAGCCAATCTTTGTCAGCATTTCTAGAGGGCAATGTAATAACAGTGGGGAAAAAACGCAGCATCTACAAATCACCAAATGGAGAACAGTTTTCAGGAAGCATTTAAACTGAAGGACAGTTAAAATTTATGACTGAGGCATTTAGGCTCAGGCTTTTCTGATCTTATGTGTCAGAACAAAGTCAGCTGTAAAGCGATACCACAAAATCACTGCTAATGAACGAGACATAAGTGCCAGGCAACAACGTTTCAAGTGGAGTTCAAGATAAAAAGAAAAATAAATTTATGGACTAGGTGCTTGGAGTTTTCTGGTTTTGTTTGGTAGGTAAAGAAAGAAATCTCATCTTCAAAACTGATGGATTGAAGTGGTTTTAAATGGAAGGCAAAAAGAAAAGAAAAGCTGCCAAAAAAATAGTAAAATTTAAAGCTTCCCAGCCATGTTTTATTGTCTTTTTCCTTTTAAAAAATTTTTGTCCACTATGACCTCATATGAATCTAAAACAAAAGAGTATTCTTCATCATGATATACTAGGAGAAAATAGTTAGAAAACTCGTGAGAACTTTATGGAGGCCACAAGCCAACATAACATATCTAACCTGATATTCATGTAACTATTCTGCCATACAGTATTCCAGAAAGTTTTTAACAAGTGAGTTGAAGAGAAACAACTTTCATGTAGTTATATATATTGACAATATTGCCATGTAGCCATATGCAATGTCTGAAAAATGGAATATGAAATGAAAGTTTCACAGTGTGGTAAAGCTGATGAAAAGGCACATTTAAAGGGAAAATACACTGGAATCATTAAAGGCCAGATGACAGCTGCTCTAGTTTGTATTAGCTTGTGATTCAGTCCTTGCATTTCAGTGTTCTTTTCGTAAAGCCTGCAAAATTTTGATGATAAATCTTGTGCTTCTAGCTCTCACTCACAACACATGTGTTGTTATATTACAAGATAAAAGACTGGAGGGGAGGTGTCGCTTCTTATGGGGGCGAGACACACTGTGTGGTGGTGGGAAGAACGTTTCAGGATTACTTACTAGGGAATGCTTGTGTAATGAACCAGAGGTGGAAAATGGAGGGATCAAGGTGTTTGGGAGAGGAACAACATGGCAAAACAGATAAGGGGATAAAAGGTGAGGGCTGTGTGGAAAACTGGGCTGATCACTGTGTCCATGTGGCCATGTCTCATGCCTGTGAGCATAGTCTGTTTTGTATTCTCATTAAAATCCCTTTCTAAGTCCTTTTCTGTATAAGGAATTGCCTATGTCTTGGGCACACAAGTAAAAGGAGGTCCAAGTGCCAGCACTTGGAGAGGACACCACAAAGGTGGCTTCTCTCAGCTAAGTTCTGATCAACTCATTTTATAGTCAATATAGATAAAATACCTTCTTTAGAATGCGAAAGAGATTATTTATTTCAGACATGGGATGTAAAGACTTTTAAGATAAATGTGCCAATTTCTTTTCAATGACTGCCAAAGCAGCCCAGGGTGATTATCTCACTGGTCGACATTTACAGTTGATAATCTGATCCTACCCTAGAAGAAAAATATTGTGTCTTGTATTCAGGACAGATGACAGAGTAAATCACAGATCGTAATTTACCCCACTTGCAAGCAAGTGCTAAAGCACTCATATAAGATTATACCAGTTAGATTGTTTTAGAACTTAATATTTAAATATTTTCATTCTTGTTCTTGATGTTGGTGCCCAGCTACTCTTCAACATCTTGAAGGCTAGTAAGATCTGGGTCTGAACTTGTACTACATACTGAATTGTTCAAGCTTATCTGAAGGCAATAAAAAAGGCAATGATATAAACAATCTCTGCCTCCATACCTTTTTCTCCTTGGTTTCAGATCAGCATTTGCAACAGGGCATTAGAGAAGATTAGCTGGCTAACCTCCTTCTGTTGATGAAATAGTTTGATGACAATATTACAGCTGAGCAGCCAGTGAAAATGTTTTCACTGAGTTAATGTCATTGTCCACTTTTGTATGCTCTCTGACCATTAAATTTTATTTTTAATCAGTCATAATGATTGAACAAAAAGAATTATTTTGTCTTGAGTTTTACTCCTAACCATGTCAAGGGTATTCAGAACAGCCTTTTTTTTCTTGAATCTGGCTTAATACATGTTCAGTATAAACCCTAGAAAGAAGAAAGTGAGCCTCAGGCAAAATACATGGAAAATATAGTAAGCTACACTGTCCTGCCTCTGTGTTTCATTAGGGAATAGCATAGGGGGAAGTCATACTTCTAAACTCTAAAGACCATGTCTGTTCACTCCAGAAGCTCTGTTAATTTGCTTTTCCCCAGATGCTTTCAGCTTTTAATCCCTTGCTGGGCTTGTTTCCGTTACGAGATCCTTCTTTGCAGAACTTTAGCATTCAGGATGCTTCTTTTCAATAGCCTGTGTTTGTACAATTGTTTCAAAGCCAGTTCTTGTTAACTGATGAAAGAATAAGAAATTTGGAGTTCCAGAGAGAAGCAAAAAAAAGTTTCAGCATTCAGAAATCAATGTCAGCAACAATTAATTAAATAGTATGATCTGATGGGGAATATTCAGGGTTAAATGAAAAGACTGCTTAATTTAGGGAAAAAGCATCTTTCTTTATTACCAACTGGTCTCTGTGAGAAATCCCAGACCCCCACCTAATATTAATCTCCTAATTCCATGCCATCATGAAAAATATTGTATATTTTTGACAGGGAAAAATAATTAAGGCTTAGACCTACACCTACTTCCTGCCTTACTTGTGTTGTACCTACTTAATTAATATCTCTATTGACACAGAAAATGACTTAAATATCCATGTTAATTAGTTAACTACATTAAGATAGGCAAAGAATTTGAATTTAGCTTCCTGCTTTTCCTTTCCTCTTTCCCGTGACAATACTTGAAGTGTCGATACTGTGCTATATATGTCTGATATAACAATATTTTAGCAACAATTTTTTAAAAAATTTGAACAGTGATGTCCATCAAGCCTTTGCCTGGATTTGTCTGTTGAGAGTTTCCTAACACTTTTCTGCAAATTACAAGTCTGCAAGTGAGAGTGTGAGATATGAATTTATGCAAACAGTATTGCAAAACCTGCCCTGCTACCAAACAAACACTGTCTAATGATGCAAAAAAGTTGATGCTCCTCCTTTCCCTATCCTTTGGGAAAATATAGGCATCTGTTGTTAGATATTTATTCGGCTTGCAAGAACTGGAGTCAGTAGAACTATTTTACATTCAATGCAGAAAACAAGGAGCACTTGCAGGATGTGTTTTCACTTACCCAAACAGAAATGTGCAAAATGGTTCACATGAATAATGTTTCTAAAGCATTTTGATCTTTCTCTGCTGAAGGATCCCAGAGCAACAGTCTCAGAAGTTACTGAGATAAATGTCCCTGAAGGAGCTTGGTTTTGGGGGTCAGGTTTTGAGGGTCAAGCTAGTTTGATAACACACAAGTGTTCACCTTGAGTTTGGAAACACGGTTTAACTCCCTGCTGCCTGAGTGGGACCTTCCTTTATGAAGCAGAGCAAATAATTTTCAGTGGGGGAGTACAAAGTGTTTTTGCATACTGACCAGGAACTCTCTGAAATGGTCATACATGTTATGTTAAGAAAATATAGCATAAACTTGGAATTTACTAGGTAAATAATTCAGAAATAGATTTCCTTCCAGTGTTTGAAAAAGGACTTTTGTATAAACCCCATCAGAAGTCGAGTTGTTGCTTCAGTATGAAACTTTGCAGTTCACATATCAATTTTGCTGAAATTTCATGCAAATTTTGTTAAAGGGAACTGTACCATTTGCTAAACTTTCTGGGAGCAGAGACACTTTTTATGTCTGTGGTTTTATGTTAACATATCTCCACTGAGACAAAAATGAAAAAAAATACCCCAAATATTTACCTAATATTTAAAGAATATGTCAGTTATAAAAAAACCCATGTCTTTATGGAAAGGAAAGTTTTGATCATTCAACACAGTCAGATCACATGCAATTTTTATCATATAATCTGCAAGGCTGTGCTTCCTCTGATAAAGGACACTCTAACCCTTTCTTAATGGAGGATATTCTTCATGTCAAAAGTTTGGAGAAGCCATTTAATAAACCTAATGATACTCCTAATAGAAGAGGGAATGCCCTCAATGAGATGGAGAGCATTTGATTTCCCTGATTGCTAATCATTTTTTTGGAAAATATCGTAGTCTAGTTAGTGATGCTGTCTTGATTGATGTATCATATTTAGATAAGTTTCATAAAAGCACTAGATCTTCAGGGATTTATAAATAATTGAATTGTGCTACAGGTAAACTAAACAGTGTGGAAAAATTTCTCAGATGGCATAGCTAAAATAATCCAACTATGAAAGGCAGGAAGAATTACTTGCTTTTTCCAATTAAAAAAAAAATCTAATTCCATGAAAGAAAAATATGAAAATAAGAACTTGAAGAGATCTTGGTGCTTAGCTGTAGATTGGCTGTTATATTTTTGGTGAATTCTAGTAAAAGCAAAGATCTACTAGGAAGTTAAATAAAAATATAAATGAGGCCCTGATGCCAGGTCGATAATTTTGTATTTATGAAACAGGTTCTAAATGTACTTCACTACTGCCTGCTGACAAAGTTACCTATAGCCTTCTTTAGAAAGGGAAAATTCTTGCTTTAATGCTGTGTTGGATTTCAAGTTCAGTCATAGGTCCTAAGGTGACCAAAGACTTGGCTGAATGGAGAGAAAAAAGTGCTGAGGTGCCTAGCTAGCATGGTTTTCCTCTAGTCTGTTGCTTAGAGAGAGGGGGGGAAAAAGACTGATTTTCACTTCTACTTTTCATATTACATTTTGACCCTGTCTGGGGGCTTCAACAAAGCATTAATGCTTTATCCATTACTGAAGGCTCATGGTGACTCCAAGAGTTTTCATTGGGGTTGCAATAATGCCTTTGTATGTTCTGTGAAATACTAGATAAATAGAGGGATATTAGATAGCATACTTGTTGTTTAAGTCTGTCACTTTAAATCTCCTGTACAAATATTGTCTAAGATTCTTGTTTTCAGGCTAAATGGTTTCTTTCTTGTTCTGTAAGCATAATTTAGGTAAACTAAACCAATCCACACAAAAAGCCACCCTGGTAGCACTGGGAAAGCTCTTAATCTTCTCTGCTGTATTAAACAATGAATGCCATAGAAATAAAGTGGTGAAAGGAAGATCTTTAGTACTGGGGTAGAGGTACTTAGAACCATTAAATAGGAGCAATTGAAATATGTCCTTCCAGATATCCTGAATGTTATTCTTAGACCTACTCCTGCTATATTGAAAGGTAAGAGAGAAATCACTCTGTCTTTAACACTGTATTGTACATTTAATCTAAGTTCCCTGTGTCATGGTCAATCTCCTGACAGAAATTGTGCAACGTCCTGCAGAATGGGACTTTTCTCAGAAAATTACCTGGCGTTTTAACCTTTACATTTACCTATAGATACATATCCTAAAATAAGACTCCTCTCCCTGCTGGGAGGGAGAAGGTAGCGAATAGGGAATAAAGTTAAGCCTGGGAAGGAGGGAGGAGTGCGGGGAAGGCATTTTAAAGATTTTGTTTTCTTCTCATTATCTTGCTCTGATTCTGACTGGTAAAAAATTCCATTAATTTCCCCAAGTCAAGTCTATTTTACCCAGGATGCAAATTGGTGAGTAATCTCTCCCTGTTCTTATCCCTATCCAAGGGACTTTTGTTATATGCTCTGTTCCCTGTCCAGCTGAGGAGGGGGATAATAGAATGGCTTTTGTAGGCACCTGACTTCCAGCCAAGGTCAAACCACCATAGTGTGGAATACTTTTTTCTCAAACATACTTAAAGAAGATTGTGGTGATGGCGGGGGAATGGTGGTATAGGGAGATAAATAAAAAATAAAACATCTATATACTAAGAAAGGACTTATCAGATGTCTACTTGGACTTGCAGCATGTGATTTGCATTCTGACTGTGACAAGTAGATTTAACAATCTGTGCAGTAAAAAGCTGTAGTAAATTTTCCCCTTTTTTCTATGAAACTATGCTTATTTCCTGATTGACTGAGTTCAATAAATCATACTGAGTCACATACCTGAAAGAGGGTGCAGCCCTGAATTTGCAGTTGATATGAAGCTATTGTGAGAAGATAATTGCTTCTAACAAAGGAATAACATTTGCTCTTAATTTCAATTTGCTTCTAGTAGAGCAAGTTCATGTAAGACATCCAACCACGGCCATTCTTTATGGAGCCAGAACAGAGCACTTGTCAATAAAGTTTTGAATTTCTTGCTTTCCTGGAAATAATGAGGAAATGAGGTTATAATGTGATAAATTAATCAAAATTATGAACTGTCCAATCATGAATGCATGGGCGCGCTTAATTCAGTATTACATTCACTATTGCAGTGAATTGTCCCAGATTCCGGTTCAACACTTAGGCCCCACCTGAAATCTATGAATTACTGAGATTCATTGTATGTTAAAGTAGGTGCCTGATACAGTACCTGTCTGGGAAGGAGGCTCCAGTGACTGGAACGGGACTTTAAACTATTTTTCTAATGGCTTGCCAGTTATATGAGTAATGTCTGAAAGAATACAAGCTTTTATCTTTGTGTTCATTTAGTTTACTCATTTTACACTCCTAAACTGATTTTCCTCCAACTTAGAATTATTCTTATTTGAATGTTTTGTTTCATTTTAAACACAGCTTTGAGTGCTCATAGAGTGGATTGGGGTTTTTCCCCCAAATTTAGAGTTTTCTTATGTAAAATGACATTCCAGATTAACAAGAAGCTAATGAAAACATGTTGTTTAATGACCTGTTGAAGTTCACATATTATGTATATTGGCTAAGGAGCCTTCACCTAGTTTCCTCTTTATTGAGCTCACTTTTAAAAAAGACACTTCTAGTTAGCGGTTCCACAATTTCTTGCAAATCAATTCTTTCTAATTTTTGAGATACTTTTTTTCAGTCATCCATTATTAACACTGAAGTATTATACTATCTTCCCACTTTATCTAGAAAATAATTATTACCAATTTCTGAAATTAATTTAAATCTGTTAAATAAATAAGTTTGCACACTTGAATTCTGATTCTGAGAGAAATCTTAGAAAATGTTATAATATTCTCTTGGAAAGAGAGTGTAACCATGTTGGGAAAAGATATGACATTCTCTTCTGCTTGCTAATAAGTACATAACTTCCCAAGAATTCATGAACCACATAAAATTCCTGTTCTTCTATAACTGTAGAATTAACATCATTCAGTTGACCAACAGCATCTTTATAAATGGGTCTTTCACACTAGGTCTTTTAAATCCAGGAAAGAACTTTATTGTGAATTGATGTTATTGTTTAGACATGAACCCTTCAATGTTTACTCCCATCCACATTAAAACTTTAGCTCACCCTCCTTTCTCAAACGTGTCACATTATCATGTGAAAAACCATCACGAAGGGTTGCATCAGGTTGCTGAAGAAAGACTTGAAAATCTCAGTGTGGAAATAACATGCTCCTGCAGATAAATTCATCCTGCTGTGTAAGGACAGCCAACATAGGAGACAGATGTGATAGCTTAAAGCAGAATGTTCCCTGGTGTATTATGCAGTGATAAAATGTGGAACACTTATGATATTTGTTATGAAATATGAGATGCTTTTTTTTTCCCAAGGCAATGAAGGAGCTCTCTTGGCTGCCTAAGTGATAAGTTTTCTTCAATATCACTAGACAATAAAACATGGGCAACTGCATTATAAATATCCTCTCCAGGTATTTGTTCTACTGGAATTAACCCTTGCAACTTTTCAACAATCCCATTGCTGCTGAAGAATGACACACAAATTGCATACAACATAAGTTCCTTCAGCAATCAACTGAAGTTAAAGAAAAGCAGTCTGCTGTGGAGGGATATATACGTACAATTTATGTACATATATATATATATATAGTCTGTACTATGCTCTTGGAGAGTCCTCATAGTTGTGACTGTTTGTCAGAGCTGAAAGAGGGACGCATTTCAAATTTTCTATGGTTGTATATTATGGTTTAATGAGATTTTTGCTGTTTTAGTAATGTACTCTACAGTGTTTCAAAAGCCATGTATTTTTCCTTGCTAAAATGCATAAAATACAGTTTAAAACTTCTTCTTGAGCAGCCCTCATAAATGATGTAGACATTCTTGGCCAATAATCTATCAAGATTTCAATGCACATTTTTTCTCCATTCTGATAGGTCATTTAAAGTTTTATTATAGCTGCCATATTTCTTGGTATATGTATGTTTCAGATTGTCATGTCTTAATAATGAAAAAGATTCTGATCAGATCAAGTATTTTGCTTTCACTGGAGAGGGCTGTTGAATGCTCATGAATGAACTGGACGGCCTCTCTGCTTCTTATCACCACCTCAAACCTTACAGACACATGTCTAAGAGAAACCAGAGGCACTCATGCACATACACAATGCAAATTTATTGTGTTTAATCTGAAAACTCTTCATTTTTACCCTTGGAATATATAAATTATCAATAATATATTGGTAGTTATGCTTTGTATTATGCTTCCATAGAGAGCGCTCAGGAATAATGAGGTCCTGTATGGGACAGGTGACTGAAAACCTCCTTTGCAGTCCTGACAGAGAGTTAACAGCCACTTGCATTCTTAGGAATAGAAAACAAAGATAATCCTTTCACTAGTAGAAATCTTTAAAATAATCCAGTGAAACTGATAAAAGCTGTGCTCATAAACATGTCCCAACCCTTTGTAACATAACATTAATTAAAATGCAGGTTCTTTTCAAAATATAGCTATATAATATTTTCATACATATGTAAAAATCTAATTATTTTCATACATATGTAAAAATCTAATTTCAGTGTCAGAGAACC
>VZTH01013912.1:0-32928 GCA_013397815.1 Aleadryas rufinucha | reverse complement strand
ATATATATATATATAGTCTGTACTATGCTCTTGGAGAGTCCTCATAGTTGTGACTGTTTGTCAGAGCTGAAAGAGGGACGCATTTCAAATTTTCTATGGTTGTATATTATGGTTTAATGAGATTTTTGCTGTTTTAGTAATGTACTCTACAGTGTTTCAAAAGCCATGTATTTTTCCTTGCTAAAATGCATAAAATACAGTTTAAAACTTCTTCTTGAGCAGCCCTCATAAATGATGTAGACATTCTTGGCCAATAATCTATCAAGATTTCAATGCACATTTTTTCTCCATTCTGATAGGTCATTTAAAGTTTTATTATAGCTGCCATATTTCTTGGTATATGTATGTTTCAGATTGTCATGTCTTAATAATGAAAAAGATTCTGATCAGATCAAGTATTTTGCTTTCACTGGAGAGGGCTGTTGAATGCTCATGAATGAACTGGACGGCCTCTCTGCTTCTTATCACCACCTCAAACCTTACAGACACATGTCTAAGAGAAACCAGAGGCACTCATGCACATACACAATGCAAATTTATTGTGTTTAATCTGAAAACTCTTCATTTTTACCCTTGGAATATATAAATTATCAATAATATATTGGTAGTTATGCTTTGTATTATGCTTCCATAGAGAGCGCTCAGGAATAATGAGGTCCTGTATGGGACAGGTGACTGAAAACCTCCTTTGCAGTCCTGACAGAGAGTTAACAGCCACTTGCATTCTTAGGAATAGAAAACAAAGATAATCCTTTCACTAGTAGAAATCTTTAAAATAATCCAGTGAAACTGATAAAAGCTGTGCTCATAAACATGTCCCAACCCTTTGTAACATAACATTAATTAAAATGCAGGTTCTTTTCAAAATATAGCTATATAATATTTTCATACATATGTAAAAATCTAATTATTTTCATACATATGTAAAAATCTAATTTCAGTGTCAGAGAACCCTTTTTGAGGTGTGTTACATCAGAACCCTGTTACATCTTATTATTCTTGCCTATATTACAATAGTGTGTTGTGCAAAGTTAGATCAGAGCCTGATTATATCATGTGCTTTAGAAACACAGTAACTGAGATAATGTCTTGCCAGACAGATGGCTCAGTTATTCACTGTATGAATCCACTGTTCATCTCTATCTTGTTCATAGTTTTACTTCCATTTCAAAATATATATGAAAGAACTGGGAAAAATTCAGAAAAGGACAAAGGAGACGTTTACAGTGTCTTCCACTGATAGAAGAGTTAAACATGTTGGATGGACGCACAGAGTGTCTTTCACTGAATAGAAAACCTAAAGATTTCAGAGAAAGGTATGTGGAAAAGAGATGCCTTGTTGAATATTTGGCATCTGTGATATTGAGATTTTGATTCTTCAAGAGAGGTGGTTGCTCAAAGTCTACCCCATGTTGCATCTAGGACGCTAAAGGATGACATGGGGTCAAGGACTTACTACAGAGATTCCTGGAAGAAAGCCCTGTGCAGGGTATAAAAACAAAGACATAAGTCACTGAGCTAGAAAGGTTTGGAATGGGTGAGAATATTTTGGGGAAATATTGCTACAAGTTCCTTCTATTCATGTTACTCTGCTGTAAGCACTTGTAAAGCAAAAATGCCAAAATAGATGGACTTTTTTATGACCTGTTACGAAATCTTGTGTGTCTACTGATGATACAAGCATACTTGCTGGCTTGCTTAAACAGAATGCCGAACTTAAATAAATAAAATTATTTGTAATGAACCTTACTTTCAATGTTCTAGTGCTCAGCAAGACCTTAAACATATGCTTGGTGTTAAGCCTGTGATCAGTCAGTTAAAAGAAAGAGAGAGATTCACCAAAGAGGCTTTATTGCAGTGAAAGAAGTTGCCTGAAATAGAATCAGTAGAAAGTATTTTAAAAAACAATTTGCTTATTGATTCTAATTGCATGGCAATCCAAACAAGCTGACGTGGAGAAAGCCAGGGGATTTACTCCAGGCCAGTGACTCTGAACAGGTTCTCACTTTCTCTGCAGGGCAAGTGATGACAGCTTATTGCAGGATAAAATTGTGCTTGCAGGAAACTGCTACTCACAGCGCAGCTGGTATACATATAAATCCGCACCCTACTTCATCCCATGATAACTTACGTATACAGTCCTAGCTGAGAGAGATTTTCCACAGAAGTAGTGAGGAAAACTACTACTACTACTACTACTATGTCCTGAAATCTTTTGAGGGAGCTTTATGAATTTGCTACCTGTTCTACAGTCTGACATATTACTTTCTCCACTGGAATCTATTACATGTGTTTCCAAATTTGAAATGGAGAGGAAGCAATCTGAATTTATGTCCTGATCAAATTCACAGATCATGGGAAGTACCCTGAATAAATCATGAGAGTTTTACATATTACATTTTCTGCTAGTCCAGCTACTGTAATGTTTGATTGCTGTAATCACCTTTCAGTTAGTATACCTAACAAGCCAAAGAAAGAAGAGCCATACAAGTCCTTGGACCAGTATAATCCTTTTCCTATTCTGAAATAAAACTGTTAAAGCAATAACTAAACCAGTTAATATACCAGCATTTTGTAATAGGGCAATCAGTAAAACTAAACTACAAAGTGTAATTTCTTGTTTCTAAGTAAAACACGCTACATTCACTGCTTGTCCCATAAAGGATCTTAGTTGACAAATCTCAATTTGACTGGCAAAATAATTGTCTATTATTTTAGCTTGGGGCAGTTTTACTTTAAAAATCAAATACTGATTTTGAAGAAATAGAGCAAGTCATTTTCTCTGAGAACATAGAGTTCTCACTGACAGTGGCTATTAAAAAGATTTAATGAAATCCTCAGGAGTTGTTTGAAGCTGGTCTAGGTACATTTTTATACTCAATCTTCACATCAGTATTAATTTTTTAACACGGAGGTTTTATTGGTACTCAAGGAAGGAAGTAGAAAAAACAGTTTACTGGAACTTCAAATTACAATCAGGGCACAAAGCTGATGGAAGCAAGTGTGAAATTAGACCTATGAAACACTATGAAAAATAGAATTCAGTAAATACATATGCAAATGAAAGGGGATGCTGGAAAACAATTGTGACCAATTCCATCTACAGAAAATGTATTTTATTGACTCCTGTCTTCTTCATCATGTTTAAGGTCTGCCAGGCAAATCATTATAGACCTCCTTTTGAAGGTTTAATTATGTCTTGATTAAATCTGATATGAAAATAAACAATGCCTAATTTATGAGATTTGTGGGAAAAAGATCGAAACATAAAATCTCAGAAAAAGGCTTCAGGTCTGATCCATCTCCAGCTCAGGTCTACTCTCTCTCTCTCTCTCTCTCTTTTTTTTTTTTTTCTTCTCTCACCAGTGAGATTTCATTGTTTATCTTTCTGTTAAGGAAAATTCTGATGAAATATCAGAGTAAAAAAAATATCTTTTGAAAATTTATAGTACCTATTCTGGTTCCAGGGAAGGGCCTTTTTTCCATATAAAGAAAGTAGCCCAAAAAGTACAAATGAGATGGTAGATAGCATATGTCACTTGGTTAGCAAGTTGTAGGTTAGTGGCAATAAGCAAATTTAGGGCTTTTGTAGGGGTACAAACTCAAAGTCCATTTACAGGAGATGAAAGCTGTTCCCAGGTTCACTTAAGTCAGCTGAAGCCTACTTAAATACTCTGTGTGAGCTTCACTGCCATTTATTTATTGAATGCTATACCTGGGCATCTCAAAAACATTTTGTATCTTGGCATTCTATAAAGCTGAAATACTATGCCCATTTTATAGATGGGTAAATGAGAAACAGAGTTTAAACTCCAAGTTCTCAGAGGATTCTTAGGTACTTGTATCCCATTTAGGCATCTCTACTCCTCTGAAAGAAACACTGAAGGTTTTAAAAGTTGGTTAAGCTAAAATCTTCAAATTATCCTTAGTAGGAATAAGTAGGAATAAATATCTTGGAAGATCTAGATCTAGATCTAAAGTTTTCAGGAGGAGTGGGAGTATGAAATTTTCATCACATTAAGCTCTCTTCCCTTGCTAATTCAAAAATTATTTAAATTAATGCCTTTCCAGTGATGTAAAGGAGGATCAAGAGTGATTGAATTGTTAACATGTGTTGAATCATTGATGTGAAAAAAATGACCTTCTAAATATAAATAAATTGAAGTATGCCTGGGCACCAGAAGACTGTGTCTGAGTTGAATCTGGGTGATCTCATTTTAACCAATTTTCTTCGGAGGCAGCAAACTAAGGGTGGATGATGTTTTCTTCTATGGACTAAAATTCAGTTGTACAGGAGTTACAAAGGATAAAAGTAAATGTATCACTAGAAGGACAGGAAACACATAGAGGGTGACAAGAAAGACACTGCTGACTCTGCTGATGGCAAGTATCAATAGTACCATAGGACACCCTTTCCTATGTCCTGGAGAATGAAAAAAAAATAAGGAGAAAGAATACTAAAATAAGTTAGAAAAAAATGCTATGAAAGAAAAAAACATCGATGAATAGGAATTTTTGTGTTGTGTGCACCAGGAATTTTCAAGACAAATATGATTTCTTGATCCAAAAGCAATTTCCAAAATGTTTTGTAGGAAAGGTACACTCTCAGTAGTAGACAAATCAAAATGCCAAAGAGGTTTGTAAACTACTCATGAAGGACAGACAGGACAAAATCTCACCTCCACCACCAGCTCAAGATGTCAGCTCTATATCTATATCCCTGGAGGTGTTCAAGGCCAGATTGGACGGGGAGCGGAGCAACTTGATCTAAGGGGAGTTGTCCCTGCCCACTGCAGAGTGGGTGGAAGTTGATGATTTTTAAGGTCCCTTCCAACCCAAACCTTTCTATGATTCTATGATCACATATAAACTAATGCATAAAGCTCACACCTGTAAGATTTTGTCTACTCATATAAGAAACCAAAGCTATTGTTGGGAGCCAAAAATGTCTGTTTGGGAAAAACTATGAAGCAGCAGATAGCATTGTCTTTTTGTGGGAAAGATCTTATATTTACAAAAGCTACAGGCTACAACTGATTACAGATCACATAAGGTTAGGTAATATAGGAAAAGGCAAAAAGGAAAACAGGAGAAGAAGCTGTAACTAGAGGTCACATAGAGAGCAGGAGCCTACAGAAACAGGTTGCTTGCAGCAGCTGGAAAGCCGGGCTGAAGGGTGTGGTGAAATTATGTGGCATTTTCTTTCTCTACCTTTCTTGTCTTCCCACTCCTCCAATAGTGTATATGTAATTTGAGAAATTGCGTTCCTTATCTTAAGAAGACCCAGGGAGCAAGTTTTGTTTAGAGAATGTTTTGTCTTGGGTTCATTGTGTCAGTGAGATCTGAGAATCAGATGTACAGTAAAAAACTCTGTCACTTGACATACAACTCTCAGTGTCTTCTCTTGTGAGGGTTCTCTAATTAATATTGTCTTTAAAACC
Source organism: Aleadryas rufinucha (assembly GCA_013397815.1). Classification (NCBI taxonomy): domain Eukaryota; kingdom Metazoa; phylum Chordata; class Aves; order Passeriformes; genus Aleadryas; species Aleadryas rufinucha. The sequence goes on along the minus strand of VZTH01013912.1, from coordinate 27,487 downwards.
AAATCACTTTCAGGGATTTAATTAACACAGAGTACTGACATTTTTAGTTTAAGCTGAACCAGTTTAATCAATAAATGCTTTCATCATTCTTTGCTCTTTCTCCCTTTTTGCACTCATTGCTTGACAGTAAAATGGTTTGCTTTTCCAAATTAAAAAATAGGAATTGTAGTAAGTGATGCTTTGGATGCCCCTCTAAATATTTTTCTATTTAAGGAAAGCACATCAAATTCTGGATCAGATATTTTATTTACTTTTAACTATTTTTTTAAGCATCTTTGCAAAACACAAATACCTCTTCATAGGTTATCCTGCCCTTTCAAACTAGCTCTTCTGTTTATTCTCTAGTTTTCCAGAAAAAGGGTTTTGGTCTATCATTTTTAATCCAGATACTACAACCATTAATGATCATTAAGATTACAAAGTATAACAGATCAGCTTCTTTGTGTGAGAAGAAGATGAATAGGAATATTTCAATTGTTGTCCTTCAGATACTGTGAATAAGCTTTCATTTCTCCATCATCCTTTAAAAGAAAAAAGGATGTTTTTCTGTTTTCTTAGAAAGTTTTCCTGAAGGTCATTAAAATTGAGTCAGAGTTCTCTTAACAAATATTTCTGCATTTCCATCTGTGATGCTGCTCTCGGTTCTAATATCTTCCGTAAGTCAGACTCATCATTCATCTCATCCCAGAGTAGCAAGCTCTCCATCATACACTGACTTTCCTTCTCTTCCCCCAGAAGCTGTTCATTCTGAACTGCAACAAATTCTGCTTGCTTTGTCCATTCTCTTCCATGGCTGCCCTTTTGTGGGTACTTTCTTTCCGCCTTTGTATTTCTTCCCTCTATACATAAACTGGGCATTGGTCCTCTTGGTCAGTCTGCTTCTGCTTGTTACATTGTCTTTGACGTTTTGTTTGACCGTATTTGTTCTGAACCAATGATTGTCATTGCTGGGAGCTTTTTCCCAGACAGTTTTGCTGTCCTTACTATTAAGATGCATTTCTGCAGGGTGAAATCTTCCTCTCAGCAGTCTCTCCAGTCATGTAGGGTCAGACATCCCACAGCCCATCCTGTCAATTAATAGAGAATCTCTAATGCTGCCAAATTTGCATGTAGATGCTGGAGTTTGAATTTCCTTAATTTTCATTTAGTTCTGGATCAGAAAAGACCCACAATTTATCTCTTTGAAGTCTCATACTGCCATCCATAAGAGCCACTGGACACCCCTCATCACTGTTCTAGGAATTTTGCCATTTTTGCAGATGGTACCACCCTATTCACTCCATTTACCTCATGTTCATTGCTATTGAAGATCCATTTTTTAAAATAAGACTTGGTTACAATGCTTGGGTTCTGTCTATGGGAGCAGTTTCTGCTTTTGTTCACTTTTCTCATTTACCTTCTATTAATCCAGTGCTGGCTGGTGCCACTGCTCTTTATGAATTCTATGGGTGGGTAAAAAGAAGGCATGATGTTTTTAAACACATGCTAGTTATTTATTAAATAATGTATTAAGACATTCTCTTTCTCTCCTGTGCATACCAGCAAACTCTCCTTTTGCAGTTTCTGGTCCTACCTCAACTTTCATTCAGATGATTGTATTGAGATAAATGACTGAAAAAATAAAGCATTTCACACAGAGGGTTAGTCCTGCATCCCAATAGTCTTGTTGTTACTAGGAAATCATTCAATTCAGAATTTCATTTTGGTCAGTGTCATCTCATCACAGTTAATCGCATCCCACATTGCTAGTAAATTATTCTGTCACTCTTAATTTCAAGCACATCTCAGTGTTGTTATTTAGGATATGTGTGCAGCAGTGTCACTGCTGTGGAGTTTCCTCAAGCTAGGACCAAGGAACAGTCCAAATGTCTTAATACAACACTGACCCAAGTATCATCTGTAATATATTCATGACACTCCCATACAGGCTAAGCATTACAGAAACAGAACAATCAATATGTAGACTGTAAACCTAGCTGGTTTTACAGACTTGCAATTCTGTGATTTATCTTCTTTCTGCACAATTTTATCACATGCTGATACTGGTGTGGGCTGAGACATTAGGAATAATGTGTAGTGGGAGACTAATTTGGGGTGTTTGAGACCTTGGTTTCAATGTGAATTTGGAATGGGGGGAAGCTGGAGAGCTGCTGTGGTATGTTAATCCTAAAGGTGACAGGGAGAAGAAGAGGCTATAGGCTCTGTCATCCCATGGTCTTCTCCAAGGAGGTCTGAATCTGAGTTCTATTTCTAGCTCAAACTCTAACCTTATACATCACTTTGAGCAACACCTTTCACCTCTGTGATAACTATTCTCCTTTCCTTTGCCATATCCATGTAAAATGCTAACTATCCAGGATATTTTGAATTTATACCATAACCAATGAAATTCTCTAGGCTGATAATACAGCACCAAATCCAACCAATCAGCCAATCAAAAAAAAGCCCACTAAAACCCCCCCAAAAAACCCCAAACAAACAAAACCCCCATAAACCCCCAAAAGCCCTCAAAAAACCTAGTATTGAATTTTATCACAAGGTAATAGCAGGAATTGAAAACAACTCTGCCATTTTTAATCCTTACAAAAGAATATTTTGCTAAGAAAGGATTCAAGTCTCTATCAACTTTGCCTGGATAATATCACTTTTCTGCTTTTGCTATTATGAAATTTGAGTCCTGAGAAAAAGAACCAAAAATGGTGTGTGATTAAAGGAAGACAAGAGTGGTACCTTTCAAATTATTTTTTAATTCCAACAAAGAATAAAATCCATTACAGGGAAGATCACTATATAATTAAAAGAAGCACATGATTATTGTAAAAACCATCTTCCAGCTTTGATGTCAATTGAATAATATCACCACCTGTGTTGCAGTAAAACGAAAAGAGGAGATGGCCATCAGAATTAACAGTGCTCCTGGATCTGGAAATGTTGCTTTCCCTGTTAGAGCCACCTTGCCCTTATGACCCTGCCCTCTTGATCTCCCACATTTTCATAAGTGGTTTATAAGTGATTCACACACAGACTTCTAGTGAATGCTCATAGTGACTGTAAGTAATCTTCCCTCTGTTGTTTACTCATATTTGGCATCAGACTGTGGTAGTGGACCACATAACTAGCCTTCTCAGCAGTCTTGCCTCCTTCTGGAGCAAACCTGAGGACCCAAAACTTACTTTTTCCTCCATGCATCAAAGTCGGCTTTGGGAAACAAAGTGACTGGGAGAAGAGACCAGCAATTCATGAGCTCTACAGATGGTTGTGTCATCGTCCCCCCGATCTGTGACTGAGTTTATTGTCCCACAGTTTTCTTGGTTTCTGTTGCTGTGTGGTAGATCTCCACAGACAGTTTGCTTCAGTACCTCTGCAATGGTATAAAAATGAAATGGCTGCAGCTGTCTTGGCATCCATTTAATGCATACAGATTCCAATACAAATTGTCATTCTAGAAAAATGCCCAAGAAATTACTCCATGATCCCTCTTAAGCCAGCAGTACTGTCCTTCAGAGCATGATTCAGAGCACTTTATAGGGAGTGTAACCTTCCCTGACAACTCTAGGAACCTGAAAAGAGTCAGTGAGAATACTCCTTGTTGTGTCTTAACAAGGAATCATTCACCACTTCCCATGGGCAGAAAATTCTTAAGCCATCCCCAAAAAAATCAGGGCTCCCTCACATGTAATGGTAATTGGGAGGACAAACACCATCACTCTGAATGTCTCCCCTCTCCCCCTTTCTTCTTCCCTCCCCAGTTTTGTATGCTGAGCATGATGTTCTATGGTCTGGAATATGTCTTGGGTCAGATGGGGTCAGCTGTCCTGGCTGTGTCCCCTCCCAACTCCTTGTGCAGCCCCAGCCCTCTCACTAGTGGTGAGGGGGTTGAGGAGCAGAAAAGGCCTTGGCTCTGTGATCAGTGTAAGCACTGCTCAGCAAAAACAAAAGCATCCCAGTGTGTATCAACACTATTTCCAGCAAAAATCCAAAGCACAGCCTCATACCAGCTATTCTGGAGTAAATTAACTCTCTCCCAGGCAAAAACATCATACAAAGACAATATAAAAATTCACTATGGAGCTATCTTGCCTAGGAGGAAAAGCCTGGACTTGATTTCCATCAGAAAGACTCTGTGCAAGTGAACAAAGAAATGAAACTGCAAAATCATGAGATGCAACTGTTGAAGGAAGATTTCTCCCTGTGCTGCATAGCTTCGTTCTGATGTGGAAAACAGAAAACAATGGCAAAAGCAATGAAGGGAGAGGGAGCCAGAAGTGAAAATGGCTCTGCTAACAGTAGCTTTCTTCCACTTTTAATATAATCCTTACTGTCTGCTATAAAGTCATCTGTGAAGAAAATAATTTAATGTTATTTTTTCAGACAAAAACAGAGGTGAAATTGCAGAGAAACTGAGGGAAGCTGAAATTACTGAAGGTCACATGAGAAACTGGAAGCACAGAAGGAAATCTTCTGGTTCTTTCTATTGCTGTATTTTTATTTAAAAAAAAATTTATTAGCAATGTGTTGGACTTATACATGGAAAGAAGCAGAACAGTCTTTTTCATCTCTCTTTTGACTGCCTTCACATGAGGTTTAGGATATAATCCAATCTTTTGCATTTCATGGAATAAGTGGTAAGTCTCACAGAATTCCATATGTGACAGCAATATAGGTATCTGCATGCATCCTGTATCATACCAATTTAGAGTTTAATTAAGTCTCCTGGGTTAAGTCAAACGACCTTGCATTTGCTGTGGTTAAAGTGTTTATATAGTACATATACAGCACTGTGTAGCTCACAGAAAAGTTTGATCTATTTTCCTCAGGGTTGCAAGCCTGTGCAAAATTGATGGAGAGAGATTAGGAGTGAACAGAGTTGTTTCTACCTTATATACTATAGCTCTGGATAGAGTTGGCCTAAAAACAGACATAGGAAGATAAGCTGGTTCACATTCAGCTGGGAGAGAAGTATATAGGTTAAGTGGCATTAATCACTGAGCAATTGATTTAGGTTTGGATCCTTCCAAAAATTGCAGTCTCCTTGATAGCTCATTAGGGCTATCATGTGTTGTGATGGAGACAGTTTTCATACCTGATGGGATGATAATACCTTTTCCCACTGGGAATCGTTCTTTATGGTGATGGGTTTTGCATTTGATGCAAACTCCATGTGACAAACAAAAATGACAGACACTGTAACCTAAAACTGTAAACTAGACCTCACATGTCCCCTGTATTGCTGCATCTCTTATGAGATTTTTCTTGCCAGTAGGGACTTGAACTTTTTTTTTAAACTGGATATTATTATCTTCTCTTGTAGAACATTTCAATAAATAAATAAATAAACAAATAGTAGAAGTTTTGGAAGTAAATTTTATTATATGTGTTGTTCTCAAATGACCATAAATATTCTTCTTCTGAAGTCTCATTAGGATATGAAACTTTTTGAAGTAAATTTTATTATGTGTGTTGTTCTCAAATGACCATAGTCTTCTTCTGAAGTCTTGTTAGGATATGAAACTTTGGTGCTTAATAGCTTAAGAGGAAGCTTAAGCTTATGAAGAAAATTTGGTTATTTTTATGATCCTCTGCTAAACTGCTAAATCTGTAAAATCTGATTACCTTTTATAAGTGTGCATTAGTTAGAAGACAGTTTTATTAGTACATTCCTGATAGAGTCCCCATTTCTGTTCAACTGGACAAGAAAATAAGCATTAAAAACATACATGTATTTCATTAAACGAAGCTGGACCAAAGGAGTATGACAAAATGAGTAATGCTCATACTAAATTTCATTGTTTCCTTTAGCACAGTGGATAATTTCTTATTCCAGCTAATCTATGTGTCATGTCTCTAATCCCCTTACTGCTAAGAAATCATCCTACAGCTGGTCCTCAAGGAGCATCTGGCATTTCTTTTGTAAAATTCTCAACTTCATGGAAAGAAGTTTTGCCTGTATTTTATGCCCATTGACAAGTAATTTTTTTTTCCTTGCCTACAAAGCCAGTAAAAATGCAGTTATTTCCAGTCTATGTGATTGTGTTCATCTTTGGAAGGAGGAGGGCTAAAATAGACATGAATGAAATCCAACTTTTACTAATTTTTTTTTTTNTTTTTTTAATTTTTTTTTTTTTTTTTTTTTTTTTAATAGCATTTGCCAGGGCTTGCGTAGGAGCTGTATAACATGTAGAGGTGATATGAATGTCTCTCAGAGTTCCAGCTCAGCCTCTAGCAAATTGCTGATCTGATCTGAGAATTAAAAATTACATAAGGGATTAATCATTGTCCTCTCCTGGAAAGCATGCAAAGCAATATAGAGCTACTTCAGATGGCTTGTTACTGTACAGATATGGGTGACCAGGAGTTCAGTTGGTCCTTACACAAAAAAGTGTTGTGCTAGCTCCTGATTTTGTCAGTGGTGAATTCCTATTGACATTCTGGCAAAGTATGTTGCCCTAATAGATGTTTTCTGCATTGTGTTATCTGAATTTATCGCTGTGTTTTCAGTTCTACGTCAGTCTTCAATGATTTGGTACATGCTTTGTCAGTGCAGCGTAGATGCCCTGATGTTAGAAAATGACATCAAACTGATATTTAAAAGCTTCTCCTAGAATGCAGAGATAAACTTCAATCTGGACCTTATAAATTTTTTTTATGCAGATTATGCACAAGGACTCCCATGGGTTACAGGAAAGTGCCATTTTGAACCTTGAGGTTCAGGACACCAGATCTGTGTCTCGAGACCTGAAAATCCCATTGAATCCCACTGAGGGACTGAGAGATTTCTTTTGAATAGAAGATGGAATTTCATCTAGCAGGTTTTGAAGGAGCAAGAGGTATTCTACCTAGAAATATAAACCTAAGTAATGTTGGTGTCTTTTCTGGCTTGCTAAGTTGCAGTGTTTTTCTTGTTCATGGATATTAACTGCAGCCAGAAATGGGGAATATGACAAATATTATTGCACAAAGCTTCCAAGCAGAGTGCATACAGAGGATAATATGGCCATACAAACTGAGTTCATTGCAACCAATGTTATTACTCTGAGTGTCAAAGCAACAAATAGTGGTTGGTATCTTCTATAGCAATGCCAATATCCTTGACAAAAGTTAAATGGAAAGATGTACTGGTTTTCTAGTTCCTTGATGAATGACAAAGGCAAAAATGGCGCCTTACCAAGATGACTTGGACATGTTATTTACTATATATTTCTAGGACAAAGTAATAATAAATAAGAACTATTTGTCCTGGAAAAGAAAGATTTGCAGGCTGTTTCCTTGCCAACAAATGATATCTTTTGCAAAGCAATGCGACTGTGAAGAAATGTTCATATTATTTGTAAAATATTCCCAAAGCAAGAAAAGAGGCTGACTCGGATAAAGCAAACAGCTCTTTCATATGATATCCAGAGGTACTAACTGTGGTTGAAGTAGAATTTTGTCCTTTAGCTTTGAAAATAAAGCAGAGCTCTCTAACAGCTCCAAATGTTATGGCTGTTACTAGAACGTGTTGCAATTAGTATGTTAGTGTGTCAGGGTCTTAGTCATTGATAAGGACCTCAGTGTGTTAAGCTGATAAGAAAAAAGATCAAACAACTTGTCTTCACTACAGCTGGCTCAGAGTGTCAGGCAGGAGAAAACAGATGAGTGCACAGAGATGGGTCAGCATATGCAAAGCAGTGAAACTGTTCATTGTCATAGAATTACAGAATGGTTTGGGTTGGAAGGGACCTTAAAATCCTCTAGTTCCACCCCCTTTGCCATGGACTGGGACACCTTCCTCTAGACCAGGGGCTCATGGCTGCATCCAGCCTGGTCTTGAACTCTTAACAGAGTTAAAAATCATCATCTGGAAGGAGTCTGAAGGCATCAGGATTAAATTGTTGGAAAAACGTAGATGAAAGTAAGAGAGGAAAATGGTAAAGACATGAAAAGCAAATGAAAGGGGCTGACATCATCAGCCAGTCTGTGGTGAGAGATAGCACTACTGTTAAAGAAATTTTTGCCACTAGGCTCGCATCTCCATCAGATAGGTTTATTGGCACAGATCAGTTGTTATATTTAGTAGCTTGAACTAAGTGCCTCAAAATGGAGACCACAAAGAAAGAAATCTCTGGTCAAGTATATTGTTACAATTTTGCTGACTGATATTGCTGATATTGCTCACTGATGGGGGAGGAGGCAAAAGATGCTTTGTGTACTCTTTTGCACTCATGCTGTGCAGAAAGAATCTGCAAAACTCACATATCACTGTCATATGTGGATATAAAGAACAGGGTATAAAAGATAGAATAAAATGCCCCAGTTTGTAAGCTAGAGACTTAAAAGAGAGGAATAGATTCATTGTAACAATATTTGTCGTTCATGATTGCAGTAATAGGTTTTTATCTTGAATAATGTTTATTTGAACACATTTAAAGACTGCTGAAAATTAATAATTTTACTGATAATTCATTGGGTTTTCTTCTTTAAAGCCTTTGAGACTTGACTGAACAACAGAAATTATATGGTTCTCCTGTATAACTATGTGCAATATGAATATATGAATATAAGTGCTGCAAACTTTAAGTGAAACATTGATAGACAAGGAATGAGAATTATTTCTTAACACAATTTACTCCTTACTGAAAACTGGTTAATATATATACAGAACATAATATGTGTTCTCGAGTTTTTTATTAACTTGAAAAAGGAATTAATCTCCGATCTTGCATTTATACATTGTGCAGTATTACTCACAAGAGTAATCCCCACTTACTCCTATGAAAATGCTCTTTTTCATGATAATGTGTATCCATAAAATTGTTGAAGCACATACTCTAAAACAGTACATGCTAGATGGGGCTCTGACAGCATTGTAATAGAAAGTTCTTTCCTCTGAAGTGGGTATTCTTTATATCAGGATTATTTACTGGAATACTCTTTATGATATAAGGCAGAGAATTTAGTCTACCACCCATGGTGGAGCTTATGGGTAGGTCTACTAAGAATCCAGCCTGAATCTTCCTACTTGTACGTCAGGTTTTATGCTTGTTGCTGCTTCTAATCGACACTGGTTGATCATGCATTTATTCATTGAAAATTAAAGATTGTTGTAATTGTAAGTCAGGTGTTTTCCCTGTGATGAAACTGAAAAGGTTAAATCACATCTTTGATGTGAGGGCTAAGCCAGGTCTTTGATCTGTAAACAGGGTCAGTAATACTGAAAGAGTCTCACCTGTTTGTGAGTAATTACTGTATATTAATCTGAAGTCAGGTCTTAAATTACATTGCTGTATTAGCATATCAAAGGCTTTCAGAGGAAAATAATATTTGACTAGGAGTTAGCTATTTAAGATAAGCTTGCAGGATGCCAGAAAAGTCATATTGCAAACATAAAAAAGAAAAGCAAAAGGTAATTCTAACCAGCAGAATATATATTCAAACTCAAAAGTATTAGTATACAGGATAAATAAAGAATTTTATTAGGCTCCATTGCTCTTTCTCACAGTGTAGGTCAAAAGAAAGTAAAGAATGGTGGAACTACATCTCAGGACTTGAACATCCTACTGGAAGTTAGGATGTTCAGATCTTTGTAACATATTTCTAATTGCAGTCAGTATTTTCAAATTTCTTGCTTGCTCCAGGTGATTACTATAGCTTTAGAAAGACAAGAAGGATAGAAATTTCACTATCCCAGTAAGCTCTGAGTGTGAATAAAAAACTTGTAACAAGAGAGGGTGTATAGTTCAAACCACCTCTGGCTGCAGAGGGAACTGAATTTGTGTTGCCAGCTCCAGAATGGACTGAGCTGATGAGGATGACCTGGGTCAGTCATCTGTGCAAAAAGAAATGCCATGGGTTTCTGTGTGGCAATGGAATGATGTGGGTCTTTGCCTGAGCCACCAGTCTGGGAGTGGTGTTGAGTGCCAGGAAAAACTTTCCTGTCAGGGCTTACGGTTGAGCTTTGTCAGTTCAGTGTGTAGGGGGCTGTGAAACTAAGCACTGAACTCTATCTGACCCCTGTATAAAAGGAACTTCGGCCCCCACTTGAGATTATGAATTCCATTTCCAGACCTGAGTGTGGCAATGCTGAGTGTCATGGTACCTGAGTGAGCGTCTTGGAAAATCTGGATCTAAACTATGGCACTGTGAGTTATGAACATTAATCTCACAGTTTTATGAAAACAAAAGCAGCTGATGACTGAAAGCACAATGTCTACATCAATGCCTTGGATAGAAGAGGACCTAAAGAAATGTTGAATAAAATCAGCTTGGCATGGAGAAGAGTCTATTCCTTTCTGCAGTGTATCTTGTCATCTTTCGGAAATAAATGACTCCTTATTATTGAACATTACAGAGAAGAAGTAAGGGACATATATAGTTTTCCTGGGGATGATGACCATGTATTAGCCAAAACACAATTTCCAAAAAATAGAATGAAATTAAATAAAAAGATCAAATAATTTGTACAGTGTTTCATAACCCTGTATACTGGCCAAACTTAAATAAAAGTTAAAGTAAAAAGAAGAGCTTGATTCATTACTTAAAATGTAGACCATTTTCTTTGTCCTCTGTGAATTACTACTTCTTGTGCAGGTTATTTGCAGTTCTTTGTAAGTCTATAGATTAGACACTTCTTTTTATCAGCTGTCCTGAGAGATTTTACTATGAAGACTCAGAAAAAAAAAAAACCAACCTGATACTTTTTCTGGAAGAATAATCAATTTTTCACTAAGACAAAGTTTAATTCCAATATACATTTTCCAGATGCCTGTTGAATAAAATTGTTTGCCTTGGTTAGATAAAGCTTTGAGTAGTAATATATAGAAAGTGTACGTGAAAATCCTATCCAAACATAATAATCAGAACCTGCTTATTTACAATGTATAATAAAGGGTCTTCCAGGGAAATTGACTGATTTTGCACGTTTGGTTCACACAAGTTCCAGTCTAGCAAAACATGTATTATTGGCCTTTGTCTGATCTTCAGTTTTTAATTCTCTACTATGCTACCCCAATTTTCTGTTCATATTTCTTTACAAATATCAATACATGCAGGAATCATTAAGAGGAAAGGAGGAATTAACTAGTAGAATTTAAAATTAAAGAAACTGACTTTATAAAAGCTACACATAAATTATATTTAGAGCCAAGAAAAGTTCAAGAATGGTCAACCGCACATAAAAAGAAATGGTTCTGTCACTTCAGAAGCTCATTAGTTGAGATGCTAGAGGTTATTACACAAGGCATCAAATTGCAATTTCTTCCCTAGAATTCAACAAAAATGGACCTATGACGAATGGAGGAACAGGTCTTTCACCTATTTATTTTTGTTTTTATTGCAGGAATGATCATTAAAAAATATAGAAGTCTAAATGAATATTGTCATGGTGGTGTGCAAGACTTTCCCTCTCTGAATGGGTTATTGCAATTATCTTTATACTTAATGAAATTCAGTTGCAAGGTAATATATATTAGAATAAACTTCTTTACCTCAGCAGCATAGACCATGGCAACATGTGCAGTAACAGCAGTTCATATGTCAAATCTAAAGATAATAAATGACCATTTTTCATTTATTTTCTCCATAACTTTATGTCTTTGGTTTAAAATATGCAAGAGATTTTTCCTTCTTTCCTTAGACAACACTTCCTATCTCACACCCTAAAAATCACCTAACCTCATTAAGTACATAGAGACCAATGTCTCAACATTGCTTCATGGGACTATCTCATAAAATATTTCCAAAGCCTTATAATTAAGATTATTTTCTTGCATTTTATATGTCATAGTTACAGCCAATATTAATATTTAAAGCAGATAATGTAACTTCAACATGTATGAAAGATGTGAAGGAGTACCTTGAATCTTTTAGGGCATTTCCCATGTATTCACTTCTATAAAGTTTACCAGAATGGATAATGGAGCTGGAGTGAGCAATTTGCATCCTTCTTGCCTAGACCAGTCTGTGTGAATGCATATTTTTAGGCCAGTATCTTGACTGACTGAACTCTGATACTCTGGCTCATAGTTGCACGGATGCTGTTTGCTCACTCACAGCTTTTCTTTGATCATATGTAAAAGCGTTCTGGTTTTGAGACTGTACTTTCATACCTTGAAGTGTATTTCAGAGACATGTCTCTGAAACGTGTCAGCATTCTTCATAGAGTCACCAGGTTTTGAAAATGGAAAGAAGTCTTTCTTTATGTCTGCTTTTCACCTTTTTCATATAAACCTTTCTTGTCTGGTTGCTATTGCACAGTGATCTACTTTTGTATGAATGTTCTCCCTCAATTTGTCCCCTTCAACATTTGTACCCACATTTTGTCAGTACAGCGCATGTTTTTGTCATCATCATCATACTCTACTGCAGCTTTTGTCTTTGCCTTTAAAGACTGTAATCATCTACATCATCCCCGCCTACTACTTTTGTAATATCAGACTCAGATTTTGTATTTATAACCTTTCTTCTATAAGCTAGCAGACTGTCCTCATACCTCTGTTTTTCCTGCTATTTACAGAGCTGTAGGGAAGAATTTCTAGTAAAAATCACTGAAAACATCTCCTTGTCTTTCAGCTAATCCTTTCTTCCTATTTAATTCTCTGCAAAATAATATGGCTCCAAAAGCTATAGTAGGATTTCCAGTTTCTTTACAGAATTGCAGTATTGTTTGGGTTGGAAGTGACCTCTGCAGATCATCGAGAGCAGGTGACACAGGAACATGTCCAGGTGGGTTTTGAATGTCTCCAGAGAGGAAGACTGCACGACCCCCCTGGGCAGCCTGTTCCAGTGCTCTGCCACCCTCAATATAAAGAAGTTCTTCCTCATGTTGACATGGATCTTGTCTTTTGGTTTGTGGCCATTTCTCCTTGTCCTGGTGCTGGGTATCATTAAAAAACTTCTTCCTGATGCCCACCTTTGAAATATTTATATGTACTGATGGGATCACCTCTCAGCTTTCTCTTCTCTAGACTAAACATCTCTCCTCATAAGAGAGGTGCTGCAGACCCCTCATTGACCTGCTCCAGTAGCTCCTTGACTTTCTCGAACTGTAGAGACCAGAATTGAACACAACACTCTAGATGTGTTAGTAGAGTAGAGGGACAGGATCACCTCCCTTGATCTGCTGGCCACAGTCTTCCTGATGCTGGGGTATTATTGGCCCTCCTGGCAGCAAGGGCACACTGCTGGCTCATATTCAACTTGTCATCCACAAAACCTCTCAGTTTCTGCTCCTCAGAGCTGCTTTCTAGTCTAGGTCAGCCCAACCTGTACTGATATTTAGGGATTTTCCTCTCCAGGTGCAGTATCCAACACCTGTCTTTGTTTTACTTTATTAGGTTTCTCTCCACCCAGCTCTTCAGCCTATCAAGGTCCTGCTGAATGGCAGCACAGCCTTCAGGTGTATCAGCCACTCTCCTCAGTCTGTATCATCAGCTGAAAATTATTCTACAGTACTTGTCTTCTTTTTTCTTTCTTAGAGTTTGCCAAAAGATTATATACATTTAGTTTTGGTTCAGCTTCAGTCTGAATTAGAATATATTTCAAATTCCTGATGAATTAGGAACTTCCTGGATCTTGCAACTCTTCAGAAAAACTGATGTTTTCTTCACAAATTGCACAGCTTGAGCAGCTGACAAGAATATCGGCATGAAATTTCAAGGTCTGAAAATGCTAGAACAGAGATATCGGGAAGGCAGAAAGAAGTCCGTCCATCCCCTGTTCTGAACTCGGGGGAAGTCTGTCTAAACCTAGACAGGTCAAATGAAATTAAATGTTCCAGTTTTAACAAATGAGCATTTTCATGTTTTAGGCTGTTAAATTGAAAAAGTCAGAAAGTTGTACTCCTTCATCAAAATGTCATTTACTAGTATTTTTATTTTTGTATTTTTGGTCATCATTTGACATTTTGATATCATATGATATTCTGATATTCCAGAATGATAAATTTGATAATGAGTAACTATTGTGAATAGTGAAGAAATAAAGGATTAAAATTCACTGTTAGTATTATGAGATATCAATAAAGATATGCAACCAGTGCAAACTTATTAAAATGGCAGCTCATACATGATTAATTAAATACTTTGAATGATTTATCCAAAAATTCATTGACAAGTTAGGGAGAAAGAAAAAGCTCACAACATTTTTCATGATTAAGATACTTCCAGTGACAGGAAAAGAACCTGCCTAGATATGGCAACGTATAACACAGATGAGAGATCTTGCTGAGGCTTGGCACTAATGCTTGAAAAATGAATTATCTGTAAAATGCAGTGCTAGTGGAAACATCTTATTTGTCTAATTACACTTGCAGCAAAATGCTGTGTGTAGGAAAATAGCATGAGGTGGGGTTATTTAATCTTATTTAAGTAAATATTATTGCGTATTTTTCCTTTTATAAGAGCTCTGATTTGCATGTATACATACTAACTAGCACATTAACTCCAAACTGGTTATGAAAAGAAAATTGTGCTGTTATATTTAGTGCCATGTACCATTCAACTTTACATACAAAGAACTTTAAAAATGTGTATGCAATGAGCAAAATTATATAAACTCCTTCAGTTATTTTCATCACTCGTGACCTATAGATTATTTTTTTTACCAACTCAATTAATATTGAATTTCTAGCATCACTTTTAGTGCTTGTGCAGACTTTATGCTAAAATTCTACTTAGTTACTTGCAGTTATGCTGATTTTTACTAACCTATGGCAGTGATTTCAGTAGGTGATTTGGGGTTAAGATTTGCAATTGTCTTGCAATTGTGTTAAGGCTGGGAGTGAACTCCATTAAATTTATGAAGATGTTTATAATCTTATAGTTTTAGACATGGCTAAAAATATCAACAACAGAGCTTTTTTTTTTTTTTTTAATAAAACCCAAAACATCACTTTTATAAAAAGACTAGTGAACATCAGCCATGTCTTATAGCTGTTTATTTAAAGGGCCATATATTTTAAAGGGATCTTAATTTGCTTAGCAGACAACACCAGCATGCTGATGCATTCACTGATTCACTCAAATATGGGTATTTTCATGGATTTACCTTTTGAACAGTATTATTTCTGCTATCTCCAGTTTGTTATTTTTTTTTAATTGTGGTCTCAATCCACACTAATTAAATGTTAAAAATTGTGGATGAACAAGGAGAGACAGAATTTCAGAGTCTCAGAGCACAGTCTCCATGCCCAGATAAAAAAATTTCCGAAAGTATCCATTTTATCTTACTTTTGAGAAGATTTGTTATCAGATGTTAGAAGTTAATGTCCAAACCCTATAAATAAGGAAATCTGACTAAATCTGCTCACAGCTATTGTGCTCTTCACCTTTCCATTCACTATCTTCTTGATCACCCTGGCAGTGGAGAGGTATTCCACCAAGATTTTCCTGGACTGTTTTTTCCACTCTTTCTACCCAAACTCTGCCCTTTTTTAGCCACTTCTGTCAACAAAGTCAGCTGTACCTCAGCCCCTCATTCTTAGGGCAACAAAAGTGCCTTTACCTGCCTCTTTAAGAAACTTTGAGCTAGTTGTGGTCTTCAGAAACACTTGGGCAAAAGGAAGATGCTCACGTTGAAGCACTTGTATTCATGGCAGCAGTTAAGTTTTTGCTTGTAAAATGAATTTAACCACTAAAGAAGTACCTTAATTTGTGCAGAATGCTGAAGCAGTCAACTTATGATTCAGGTCTCAGCATCATTTGACTTGATTTCCTCATAACAAGAATCCTTTTATTTGCAGTTCTTTTAATAAGGCGGCAGTGGTACTGACATAATATTATTTCTAAATAAAAGAGGAAATATTTGAAGGAATTAACTAGAAAAGCAAGTTGATACTGTTTTGTGAAGGCAAAGATGTGCTTATCAAAGTCCCTACAGGACCCAATCCCTGTATCTTTGGGCTTATCAGGCTTTTTTATGTACAAATACACCTGCAACATCTTTACTTTCAGCCTGTAATCTATTTACTGGGAAAAAGTACTGCTAAAGCACAGTCTGCTTTGAAAATATTCCACTGCAAAAATGGCAATGAGAAGTCCACTGTCAATAATTTACATACCAAACACATTCTGTTTTCCAGTAAACAAACACTTGTTATATTTCCATATGCAGACATTTCCAGAAATGCTAAAAATTATGGTTTTATACCACTAATCATCCCCATAGGATTTTTAATTAGCTTTAAGGTTAGAATTGCTACACCTGACTCAAGCTACATGTGTGCTACCTACATATATTCACAGACTAGTCTTTAGCCAATGGAATGTTTGCACATCTGAATACCTATTTTAGCAAGGGATGAAACATCCTTTAGAAGTGCCTCAGCCTTGCTACTGACTTTTGGAAGAGATTAGCTCATTGTCTGAGACTCAATGCTGAACTTTAAGTAGCTGAAATTAAGTGAAATTTCAGTCTTGGATAATTTATGTGCTCTGAGCCCTTCATGTGAATATAAAGAACATATTCCTGATGAATCGAAAGGTACCAGTTTTGAACAGGGAGCTGCAGAGAAGAATCCCCTAAAGGGAAAAAGGTTAATCATTATCCAAGCTTATTCAAACTGAGGCCTCACTGCACAGATAGCCTCTTGCTGTTCTCTCTTAGGCAGTGTTTCACCTAAGTTTTCTCTAGATTGCCAAATGTTGTTATTTAAAATATTGGACCATGTTGGACAAAATATTGGTAAAAATACTTCAGATTTGTGAGTACTAAAGAGGAAGCTCTATAAAACATAGAGCCATTAACGATTTAATTGCTGTGCTTGGATAACTGGCTAAGTCTGTCAGTTCAAGAAAAATGAATGTAATCTAAAACATCGACAAAGCACACCAACTAATTTTGTTTGTCCGAAGGCCGTATTTATGCCTTACAGATTTTATGGGACAATAGTTGTTTTTTTTTCGCGCAAGTGATATTTTTTCCTTTCTTTCCTATTTTCAGTAATCAGGCATATCTCTGTTTCAGAATGAAATCTCCTTTTATGACTGACTCTGTGTTCGTCAGATAATATTTTTTAATTCATTAATTTAATTTTAATATTTAATTAGACATGTGTGCATGTCTTTGGTGAGAAGTGCTGAGTAAGCCAGTCAAATGCATCTGTTTGCCAGGGGTTAGGTCAGGACAGACTTAAGTACATGCATTAATTACTGTGCAATAACAAGATCCATGTGAAGGATTTTTGAGTATTTGTTGTCTCTGTGACAGAGTAGTTATTAATATGTAGAACAATGCACAGCTGCAGAAACTGGTTACTTTTAATTCACCTCTCCCACCTTGCTGGAGACATGGTTGTTGGAGTTCAGGAGAAGCAGAATGCTAAATTTGTCCCCTCTGGCCATGCAAGCTTGGTCCCAGGTGTTCCTGGAGGTCCTCTGTGGTCAGGTGTCCCCAAAGGGGGACACGGTGGATGGGGTATATGAATTGAGAGCATATTCCACTCAGTTTGATTTTTACTACTTGGCAAATGATCCTGAAGAGTTGCCCATTGATTGCTGTAAGGTGTCAATTGGCAAGTATTCCCATATCATTTTAGTTCTCATACCTCTGCCATTTATGTGCTTGGGTTTCAGGCAGTTTTAGATCCTTTTTTTTTTTTAGGTTCAATGGGGTTGTGGTTTTGTTTTCTTTTTATTTGTTTGGGGTTTTGTTTGTTGATTGGTTTTTAATAATGGCTAACTGTCCTTTATTTAACAATATTTACACCCCTAAAATCACAACATTCTGAAAGTCAAACTGCAACAAGCTTGATTATTGGTGTGCTGCCAGATCAGTAGGCCATGACACCTGTCAGAACTTAACTAGCTATTTTCACATAGACTAACCAATAGTACAGAAGCTCAAGCAGAGGCAGGAGAAATAGAGATGGACATAATCATTTAGGTTGGGAAGGACCTCCAAGATCATTAGGATGAATGCATTTCTCAGGCTGAAGATCTAGATATGGGTCTAAGCTCTGGGATTCAGCTCCCAGTTCTACCCTACATCCTCTGGATAAACTTGGCCCAATCATTTACCCTCCTCATAGTTTTGTCTCTGACTTCTAAATATGCTGCTTAGAAACATTTATTTCTCCAAAGTTTTCTATTATCTATGTATCTTCAGGTGAATCTATCACACTGTCTGTCATAGTCACTTTTTGGGAGAAGAATGACCACACTGTAATTAATACATAGTTACATATAGCAGAACCTGACTTTCATGGACCCATGCTGGCTGTGTCTGGTCCCCTGGTTGTTCTGCATGCTTTGAATGATGGCACTCAAGATAATCTGCTCCATGACCTTCTCTGGTATTGGGGCCAGGCTGACAGGGCTACAGTTCTCCACATCCTCCTGCCAACTCATGTAGACAGACTTGCCAACTTGCAGTCACCTGGGAGCTCCATGGTTAGCCAGAGCTGCTGGTAAATGATGGAAAGTGCCTCAGTGAGCACTTCTGTTGGGCCCCTCACCCCTCACCACTTGAGTGGATCCCATCCAGTCCCAGAGACTTGTGCAGGATTAAGTGGCATAGCAGGTCACTGACCATTTCCTCTTGGATTATGTGGGCTTTATTCTGTTCCCTGTCTCTGTCTTTCAGCTAAGAGGGCTGGGTACGTGGAGACCAACTATTAAAGACTGAGGCAAAGATGACATTTAGTATCTCAGCCTTCTCATCCTTTGTTATTATGTTTCCCTCTGCATGCAATGAAGGATGCAGATTCTCCTTTGCTCTACTTTTGTTGCTAATGTATTTTTAAAAATGTTTTTTATAGTCTTTTATGACAGTAGCTAGATTAAGTTCTAGTTGGGCTTTGGCCCTTCTGGTTTTTTACTTGCATAACCACACAACATCTCTGTAGTCTTCCTGAGTTGCCTGCCCCTTCTTCCTTCAAGATCAGGCACTAATGACTCTTCACACAAAAGAAATAAGGCCTCAGTTGCAGAGGGAGAAACAGGTTTGCTAGAGAATGCTGCTTCAGAATGGGTGTTTATCCATAGTAACAATAGCATTTCAGATGTGGAGTCTTGGTTCAGGATGAGCAAAAATAACAAGCTGGGTTTGTACTCTTCCACAAGAATTTCTATAGGATGTCATATTGTAAAGCTTGCTATAAATAATCTACCCCTTTTATCAATCAGCTTTCAGCATGACAAGTATGCTGCCAGTCTGCTCCACTGGCTCAATCAATGGCACATTGAGAATACACTTCTTGTTTGTGGCATCCAAGCCTGCATTCCATCATTTCAGCAGTTCATCTTGTCCTTGTTATGATAGTCTGATGATTTAATGATGTAGTGTGCTAAGGGGAAAAGATGACTTTTAGATGACAAAAACCTACAGAGACCTATTTCCATCTGGGAGGTAGGGAATTATTTGTAGATTTGCTTTCCTATTTTGTTAAGTAAAAAATTTATTGTTTTTCTTATTCAAAACTTTCTGTTGAAAAGGACTGGGAGATGCTGGTTGTGAATGATAATATTCAATGATGTCAACCACAGTTAAGGCCCAAATTTCTGAAATAACATTTGCACACCAGAACTTGCTCCCTGCCTTATCCTTCACTTCTCTCCCTGACTTATTCTCCACTTCCTCTCTCCCTGCCATCTCATGTTTTTCCAGGTGCATATTTTTTTCCATAAATCTCTAGCTGGCATACAAACTTTGCAACTTCAAGGAAGACCTTAATATTTTTGGGAGCTCAATGGGGTCAGTTGGAAAGGTGGTGATGCTGGAGGCTGCTTCTTGCTTCCATTATAACTGTGGATGTTTCATACATACTCTTTCTTATGTCTGTGCTACTCTCATATTTGCTTACTTCTAAGAGTGTCCCTGAATTAAGAGAAAATAAGTAAAGGTAGGAGCTGCTAGAGTGAATGATACCAGATTAGATGTTAGGAGGAAGTCCTTCACTGTGAAGGTGGTGAGGCACTGGCACAGATTGCCCAAAGAAGGTGTGGATGCCCCATCCCTGGAAGTGTTCAAGGCTAGGTTGGATGAGGCTCTGAGCAAACTGGTCTAGTGGAAGGTGTCCCTGCCCATGGCAGAAGGGCATCAGAACTAGATGATCTTTAAAGTCCCTAATAACCTAAACCACTCTATCATTATATAATTCTATTATATTCTTTTATTGTGAGAATTTTTGTTTGCATCATGTCTTTTACCATTACTGATGAGGCTTCTATGTTCCGTGATTAATGAGAAATTGAAGATATGGTATGTTGATGTGAAAAACAACCAGAAAGTGGTTACTTATCTCTGCAACTTCAGAATTTATTGCATTGTTTCCTGTAATACATTCTCCAGCAGCAGAAAGAAAGACTCAAAAGAGCTTGATTTATTTAGAGAGAGATCCTGAAGTCCACTCTATGCACACAGATTCTTTCAGTATTCCATGCCTGCTAAAGTTATTCCAGATAGACAGACACTTATCAGAAAGGAGCTCTGCGTGTGAGATTTGTCTAGCTGGGTTCTATCATGATAAAAATAGATTTTATCTGGGTTATAACCTCTTTAACAGAAGCTCTAACATGATCTTGGCAATAGCCTTGTGACCTCCATTGATTCTTTCCTGTAAAATAAGATACAGCCAAGTTCCACCAACATCTCACAAACACAAATATTTAAGCCAAAATTCACCTTTTGTGACCATACAAACACAAAATAGCAAGCAAACTCCAGAACAAAAACTGATGGAATCCCCTCCCAATGTGTTTCTGAGACAAAGGTTTATTAGTCTTAACATAATATTCAAACCCAGTATCATCCCTGATACACAGAATTAAAAAGCCTGTCTCTTCAAATTGTGAAAAAAAAAGATTTTCTTTCTAAAGGCTATGAGGAAATTTTAAATTTTTGGATCAGTTCAATTTATCTCAAACACTTCTCTTTAGACCTTCTGCACAGACACTGAGACCTTCCAGAGCTGATAGCTGGGCTGCACCATGAATAATACATATCCAGCTGTGGATATCGCCATGTTCAAGCCAGAAAAATACCCGATGTAAGATACCACTGGAGGTGACAGTGCAAATGTCCCATATGACCAGACAAGACTGCTCCAATTGCAAGCATCTGGTCAAATGCAGCTCCAGAACATGACTGTTTCTTTTCTTTCTCCCACTTGTCACAGGTTACTCTGCAGATATTGTTGGTAGAACACAGAAAAAAATGGGGTTAATGAAATCAATGGGTAACAGATAAACATGGGGGAAAAGCCTTTTTTTTTCATTTTAATTATTTTCAATGTCATTATTCAAAACCTTAAGCTAACTTCACATTTTTTATTATTATCCACGTGAATTTGCAGAGGTTTATGATGACAGATTTGCATTTTAATATCCACATCAATTTGTTGTAAGATAGAGCCATCTTTCTTGAGCCCGTTTCAGTGATGAGTGATTGTCCTTGTTGACTAATGGGATAGTAGGTGGAGGGAGTGGGAGGCAGCTCTGGAAATCCATGATCACACAGAGCAGGTATTGATAACAAAACCTCTGCTGACAGCTTCTGGTTTTGTGTACCTCTACCTTATAAATTGTTGCAGCCAACAAAGCTGTGATTATATTCAACAGAAATATTAAACTTAAAACTTGAGAGACATTAAAGGAGAAAAAAATAAATAGAAAATAATTTGTGAAGGATATAAGGGTTAGGATTTTCTGTCTCTTTTCACTCTCATAATTTTTTCCTCTGCCTCCCCCCACTCCTTACACTCCCTATTGGTGATGTGGTACTGAGTTACCTTTGTTTAATCAACAGTCTGATGTGGTAACTCTCACCAGGCTGATTCTTCACATCTCAGACTGTCTGGAGCCTGCTTCCATCAAGCAGTGTCTTTGTACTTAACACCTTAATGGTCCTGAGGCGAGAAAGAAATAGCAGCTCTTTGAAAGGAGAATAATTACACCCAGACACACAAATGCATTTGGTGCCAGATTTTGTTACCTCAAATAAGCAAAACTAAAACAAATGTCTTCTCTTCTACACTTACAGCACTTGTCTCTCTCCAGGAGGTTTAGGGCAAATAGATTAGGAAACACTAATGACCTAATCCTGTGCCCTTTAAATCCAAAATAATTTTGCCATTGACTTCTGTGGGCAAAAAATCAGGCAAAATGGAAAAACCTCTTGAAGGAAATTATTCTCTTTGTTTGACATTACTGATGTTTTACTAGTCAGCAGCTGCACACTAGTAAAAGGCATTTAAAAGGTGGTGGGTCACCAAACAGTTATGTGACAGTATTTAATATTGATTAGGTCTACTTATTGTGTGACATTTTCAAAAGCAATTGATTTCAGTGACCCAGCTCAGCCACTATCCATGGGCATGAGTTACTTTTCAGAAAGTGCTTAAATATTCCTGTACTTGTAGTGCACACCCAGAAATTAACCCAAATCACTCATCACAAAATTTTGCCATTTCATGTAAGCTGAAAGAGTATTTTGTAGGCCATGACTGGGGCCATAGATTCATCCACCCTAACTGCAGTTATGTGTGTTTTCAAGCATGAAAGTTTTCTCAGATGTGCCTTTGAAAATATAGAGCATGTGTATACTCCATCTCTCAAAAAACAAAATTTGTGCCAGCTAAACTAGATCTGTTTAAGACTATGTGTAATTATGGTCACCTGAAGACATGGGGTTTAAACTTCCTCGGTAAAGAGCAGAGGCACTCCTGCCTTTTCTCACTTCTGCAAACAAAGAAGAATGTGCAGCTTCTGCACTGG
The DNA here is from genome assembly GCA_013397815.1 of Aleadryas rufinucha. Classification (NCBI taxonomy): domain Eukaryota; kingdom Metazoa; phylum Chordata; class Aves; order Passeriformes; genus Aleadryas; species Aleadryas rufinucha. Next base: position 4,802 of record VZTH01013912.1, on the reverse strand, counting down.
GAAGCCAACTGCATTCACATTCAGCTTTGTGCTCTTTTTGGGTGAGGAATTGCTTGTTCTTGCCGCCCGAGCTTGTCACTCAGGTTCCTATCCCAAAACCTTTGACTAATTCCTATACTAATTAATAAAACACTGGTTGGGTGTGAGCTCTGTCCTGCGATTTTCTCATACTGTCCTACATTGTCCCCTGCTCCCTGGCATGGTTTTAACTGATGATGGCTAATAGACTCTCGCCACGTATTCAAGCACAATGCAGGGGCAATAAATTTTCCCATAAGAGAGGAAAGAGGCCTTCCTGTTTTTAGAAAAATATACGTAAGTAACACCACACCAAGTGGCTCAGGTCAAAGGACTGTCTGGAGCTGGCTTTATTTACTAATCTATGTGTTGACGCTGTGCACTATTCCAGGGGGTATTTTCATATCAGGGCCCGTAAATGAAAGAAGGAGCTGAAAATAAACAATTCAGCAGTGTTTTTGGCCTTTACAGCCTGTAAACAAACTTAGCTTCATGCTTGCTGGATCTATGTCTATGAACACCAGCTAAAATACAACCAAACCTCTCCAGCTTCATCTGTTAACTATCTTCCTGCAAGATTCTGGTGTAGAAGAAATAAGGCATAGAATTTAACGAGAGGTGTAATCTTTACCCAGTTTGAGTGAGAGTTGCTGCATGGTATGTTTTTTTGAAACCTTCAGAAGATTTAAGCAGCAATAAACAACTTTATGTGCAATTTATCCAAACATATTTTTATTTGCAATAAAAGAGAGAGTACCCAACAAAAGGAAAATGGAACCATTACACATGAAAACAAGTATATAAAAATAATCTCTAAAAGATAAAAAAATTATGATGCTTATGAAATATTTTTTATGTACTGGTCTTTTAAAAAGAATAAACACCTCCAAATACCCCATGCATTGGTGTGAGATGAAACACATTTTTTTTAAGAAAAGTCTCAGTAGTTATAATACCTATTTTGTGTCTGAGGCACATCTATTAATTATGAAGCTATATAAATTATGCATAAGAAAGGAGGTTATGCCCTGGCCATCTTTTTAAATTTATTTCCAAATTAAAAAAAAAAAAATTATGATAGTGGTGTTGGAACAGAAGATGTGCAATACAACCTAAATGTCATGGTAACACAAAAGAGCAATACATACATTTTGTGCTTTTGTTCACCAGCACCATTTTTGTGCTGGTGAACAAAAAATAATTTAACCATCATACCATGATCATTTTAATAATATAATCAAGAGAACAGGTGTTCACCAAGTAGTAAACGGTGTCTTTCAGAAAATTTTGGTTTTTTTATTCTGCTGTATGACCACGGATAACACAGTTGCTTTTTGCAGCTGGATAATGGCCTAATTATTTACATTTCCTTGATTTTATACAAGGGAATAATATTTTGACATGTACATTTCCTGGATTTACAGCATTAGCAAAGGAAAGTTTCTTACAGCAACAGTTTTATAGCTTTCTCATTAAAGGATATATGAAGTCAGAAGGCAGGTTAGTAACAACTTCATATTTTTGCTCTCTTTTTTCCTTGCTTTTCTATTTAAGAATGAGCCTTTGAATAAGGACTTTCTTAATACAAAGTTTCTGTTCCCCCTTAGGGAGCAATACCAATAATTTTTCTCCTTGTTGACCATTTACAATTGTACATAAATCAAAAGTACCGAAATGCCTTCCTTTCATTAAAAGGAATTGTTTTTGAGTTTATAAAGAAGATTGGAGTATTGTGCATGTGTCTTTTAACTGGAATGTGGAACCTGCATACAGCTGTTGAATACTAAAGGAGCTTCATGAAGAGGTGTCAGCCCCTTCTCTTAAGTACTGACTTCTGGAAAACACCTATAGGTTTCCTTTATAAAGGACGTTATTGTATTGAGCTTTCAGCATCTGATATGAAGAGTAGCAGGCAAGCTCATAAAATAATATTTATACAGCATGAAAATAGGCTGTGAAATTCACACCTATGAGTATTAAACTTGTATGAATTTAAAAAGTTGCTGGAAAATCTCATGGAAAAAAATCTGTCACAAGGTATTGAATAGAGAGAAATTGCTCCCATCTCAGGACTTTGTCGAGACACAGTTTGTTGGAGTTGGAAGAGTGTTTTAGCAAAGGATTTTCTTATACCTTTTTTTATTATACCCTCTCCATAACAACAGTTACTTGTTTTGGCTATTGTTAAGGATGCCTTTTTGCAAACTACGCTTTACTTCCACAAACTAGAATTATTAACAACCTAGTGGTCTGTATTCTCAGCTGGTACAGAGGAACTTTAGATTGTATAGATAATGGTATGGTTTGAAATGCAATATAACTAAACTCAAACTCATATATTTTTCAAAAGTTAGAACTTTGCTTAACAGAGAAGTTGACACATTAACTCTGCTGACACATTAATATCTACTCTTCCTGATCTGTGCTTGAAAATATTTTCTTACTAGTGGAAAGAAGTTTGGAGAAGTGCATCTAAGCTGGCAACATTCCATCTTTTCTATTAAACTTCCAACTATGACTAAAGGTATTGTGTTGCATGTCTTATTCATTCCCAGCTCCGCACTTTAGAATATCAGATGAAATACTTCCTCAGTAAAACTTACATAGGACCAAGACTTCCCTTCTATAATTCTCACTACTAATAGCATCCGCTAATTACAGCAGACTCCTACACAACCAGAAGTCATGACAGTGGAATCACAGAATCACAGAATTGTTTGGGTTGGAAAGGAGGTCATCTAGTCCAACCCCCCTGCAATGATTAGGGAAATATTCAATTAGACCGGGTTGCTCAGGGTCCTGTCAAACCTGACCTTGAATGTTTCCAGGGATGTGGCTTCTCTCTGGGTAGCCTGTTCTACCAGTGTTTCACTACCACTACTGTAAAAAACTCTCCTGTATCTAGTCTAAATCTACATTCTCTTAGTTTAAAACCATTATCTCATGTAATATCACTACAAGCCCTGCTAAAAGGTTTGTCCCTGACTTTTTTAGAGGCCACCGTTACATACTGGAAGGTGCTATAAAGTCTCCGCAAAGCCTTCTCTTCTCCAGGCTGAATGACCCCAACTCTCTCAGCCTGCCTTCACAGCAGAGGAAACAGCCCTCTGAGATTCTTAATGGCCTTCTCTGGACCTTCTCCAACAGATACATGTCCTTCTGGTGTTGGAGGCACCAGAGATGGACACAATAATCCAGAGAGGGTGTCACCAGTGCAAAGGAGACGGAGGAAGAATCACTTCCCTTGACCTGCTGGTTGTGTTTCTTGTGATGCAGTCCAGGACATGCCTGGCTTTCTGGGCTGTGACTACACAGTACTGGCTTATGCCCAGCTTTTCTTCCACCAGCACCTTCAAGTCTTTCTTCTTAGGACTACTTTCAATACCTTCATTCCCCAGTCATTATTGATACTGGGGACTGCCCTGACCCAGTATCAATAAGGACCCATGTGCCGGCCCTTCCAATTGGCCTTGTTGAACTGCATGAGGTTCTCACTTCTCGAGCTTGTCCAAGTCCCCCTGAATGGCATCTCATCCTTCAGATGTGTCAACCCCACTTAGCATCATCTAGCATCCATATTTAGGAAAAGTCTTCATGTAGAAAAGCAAGCCAACACGTTTCTCTGTTGTCTCCAGAAGATCTTTAAAACTCTTTTTTTAGTCAGCCTCAGATGATTTTAAAAAGTAATAGGAGCGATCAGCTTGTTACTTTCCAGAAAAGCAAAGTGCTACTTTACATCATTGTTTTGAATAATTTTTGAATTAAAAGAGCCAACAAATTTCATTTGGTCTATTAAACCACTTTCTTAAGGAGACAATAGATAAAAAAGTAATAAAACTGCTAATTAATTAGTCATGCCATATTTATAATGTCAAAGTGGCAATAGGGTAGCTAGGACAATCAATATCAGTGGAAGATTGAGCCTGTTCTCTCTTCAGACTAAAATGGAATTATCATTTAACGGGACTGCAGCTATAACTCTGCTCCTCTTCTGATCTCAAGCTCTATTGAACCCATATTCAGACATGCAACAAACGACTGTAATGGAAGAGGGTTAAATAAATGCTCAGAAAGTGACTCATCACCTAGTCCTTCATGGATAAACAGAGATTTTGCTTTTCTTAAAGAACCTTGAAGCAAGATTACACTGCATGTCATGGTGATTGTGTTTGAATCTATATAATTATTAAAAAGATTGGTTTGGCCAGTATTTGGACAGATGGTGTTCACATCCTCAATCCATGGTGTATTTGCAGGAGAGCTGAAGTTAAACTGCTTTTTTGCATTTACAATCACATTCTGCATTTTGCTGACAGCAGCTTTAATTGGAAAAGCTTCAGCTTTTATCCTAGCTGATATTACTTCCCCTCTAAGATGGATACATTTTGCAAATAATTTTTCTCTGTGGACTATATTATGGTGTAAGTAATAATTAAACAAACCTTAACAGCTCCTTTTCATATGTAAAGATAGAAATCACCATTAGTAGACTCTGAACTGAGCAGTTTCATTTGTATAGTTCTGTACAAAATATTCTCCTTTCTGCTGTGAGTTCTTTAGTAAATAAAAATATTTCCTATGTATTTTGGCACTATAAGTGGAACAACAATGAACGTGATTTTTTTCAGCAGTTCTGTATAAGATTTTTTCTGCACAGGTTTTAGGAAACCAAAGACAAGAAAGTAGCATATATGGAAAAACAGTTTTTGGTTTCTGTGTTCTAAATTCATCCAAAAATTAATTTTATTGAAGGCAATGGGCGGTGGTAGACAGTGAGCCCATGG